>JAQMRL010000011.1:29248385-29354744 GCA_035578175.1 Catonia carolina
AATATTTCCTGATTACGCTTACGATGTGTAAAAAGAATGCGCATTTTGCTGTTTGCCCACTCTCACTGCAAAATGGTTCAAGTACACTTCCATAATGCTATTTCGTATCATGTAATATGTCGCCCCAATTACTAGGTTTAGCAGTTTTACAGTAAGTAAATAAAACATTAAAGAGAAAAAACTTTTTCTAAAATATAAAAAATGAAAAATGGACTAGGAGTAGATTATTATTAGCCTTGTTTTTTGCTTAAAAACAATGCGATAAAAAATTAAACTAAGAAATTCGGGAAATAGCAAACTTTACTAGACAGACCTGAACCAAGTAGGCATATTTTAATATTTATTCTGGACCGATTTTCTTTCATTATAAAATTCTGGACAGAGATTACAGATTTCAGAAAAAAAATGTTAAGGGTAGAATAAAGTACACCCATTCAGTTTTTTCCTTTTTCTCTTACAACATCTGAACAAACGACATTTTTTTTAAATAGCCGGAAAAAACAAGGGCCATGGATTTAGACAAAAAAGTTTAAATATTAATGAGTGGGTGACCTAAAGTGAAGTTTGTACCATCCAGTTCACCTCGATTTTCTCGCGAGTATGAGCTTAACAATCGTAATATTTATGGAACGTTCCGAAACAGCAGAACGACTCTCGATAGGGATAACGATAAAGTTTAAATTGAATTTCTTAGAGTATCGCCACCATTCCTAAGTTTTTCACGATTTTTTCGCTGATTTCGGCAGACCAAACAAAACAATTTACAGAACAATCCAGAACAAATGAGAGCTATCATTTAAAGTAAAAACCAAAAAGTATTGAATGCATGGGCTTATACTTGCCACTCCAAATTTTTCTTTGATTTTCTAGCATATTTGAACGGGACAAACGAAATTTTCGCGAAATGATCCGGAACAAACGAAGGGCTGTCAATCTATGTAAAAAACTTTAAAATATTGAGTCGAGGGGGATTAGTGACAGTAGCACCACCCAGTTCTTCTCGATTTCTCGCTTACTTGAAAGGAACTAAAAAAATATTTTGCGAGACCATCCGAAACAAACGAAGGTCTGTCCCTGAAGTCCAAAAAAAATTTAAAAAGTTGAGCGGGGGGAGGCCAGTGTGAAGTTAGCCCCTCCCGGCGTTTTTTCACTTATTTGGACGGAACAAACAAAAAATTTTCCGGAATAATCCGGTAGAAACGTAGACCGATCAATTTTACAAGTTAATCTTTGAAATTTTTGTATGGGGCCAAATTTGCAGTCCTGGTTTGAACTTCTACAGGTTTAGCTAAGTAAAACAAGGAGTGGGGTGGTTTACAATTGCCTTCCTCGCCGAGTTGAAAAGCTTATCAATATGCCAGGCCGTCTAAAAAGCACCTATTTTCCACCCTGCAAATGACACACCTCACGTTATTCACCACAGGGTCTGGCTGCATAATGAAATTCATTGCGCTCAGAGGAGATATAACTCTGACAAGTATCTTTTACACTTGTACCTCTTCTGTTCTTAAATACTTCAGTCATATGTTTGGCTTACCATGTGATAAAAACAAAACTAAATTTTTTTTAGTCCTGAAACAAGCAAATCGAGTGCAAATAATTTAACACTCCACCTGCCTGTTATGTGCAACCCCTTACAGTACTATTATTTTATTAAAGGCAGTTGCCTCTGAAAATCAAAACATGCATTTTATTCGTCACTTGGGCGAGTAAATTTAAATCGATAATTCAAAGGATACCCACATCGAGAAAATGTTTCCAAACGGCGAAAATATTTTTACAAAAGATAATAAATTGATAAGAGAGTAGATTAGTCGATTTTTTTAAAGTAAATTCAGTACACTCGCAAATGTCCAACACGAGTCCTGAAAGTGTAGGTCAACAGAGTCTGTAATTTCCCGATACTGAAGAAGCTTACTGAAATTAATCATTAGCAAAAACAAACCCCTGTTATTTATTTTTTGATTTTTGTAAAGCTTTTGACCGAGTCCCGTATGATTTGCCCATTATAAAATTGAGGTGTATGGTATTAGAGGGACATCAGAGGGTCGAATTGCCATCCAATCATTGCAAAGTTAAAACAAAATATACATAAAATTTTATACAAGTTAAAAGGGGAGTTCAACGAGTTAGAATTTTAAGACCCTTGCTATTTTTAATTTTTGTTAACGATCTCGCTGAATTTCTTGGCTCCTTCAATGATATATTATTTGCTGATGATACGATAATATCTTTCGAAGATGAAAACTATGAACAAGGTTTAAAACTAACGAAGCTTGAAGTAAGGTTATAGACTGGATGCAATAAATAATCTAGTTCTCAACTCAGATAAAACTGTGGCCAAATGCTTCACTGGTCGTAAGGAAATAAGTAACCAAAGTAAGGATATCTCCATTAATGACAATATATCAAAATCTTTTGTAACAGGTAAGTTACATAATTTTTAGAATTAATATTAGGTAGCAAACTATCCTGGGACAGGTGTATTAAGGAACGTATCTGCTATATAATCAAATCCTACTGCTACGCCCTAAAACGCTTAAAAATAAGGTACTTAGCGTACCAATACCTTTGAGTATTTATCATGTTTACAAATTCTGATGGATTTGTTTTTAATTTAGTCACACTTATACTTATTCAAATGTATGTTTAAAAAATCAAATAATGTTCAAATTATTCCGTCATATAATTACTTTTTATCTGGTTTTTTGTTAAATATAATGATTAAAATTTTTAATGATCAACTATCAAGTTAACTTATGAATATGGACACTGTTTACTATTAAGAATTCGTTTCTAATCAGTTGGTCCTAGCATATTGTTTGGCTGTCTTGGTCAAGGTTTCACATAGATTTTCTTGGCCTCTCCAAATGAATGCCTTGTCTGTCTCCTTTTTGTCTTCTGTGCAATAGTATAACCTTCCAGTTCCTTATCCCAAGCATTTTGACTTGTCAAAAATTATGTACATTATTTTACGTAACAATAAGGTTTATTTATTTCATTATTTGTAATATTGATTCCTAGATTGGGTGGTTGGTTGACGATGTAAATAAAGTACTAGAAACCAAAAGAATATCAACAAAAAGTGGCCACCATGGCTTTTACAACACTAAATAATTTAAAAGAAAACGCAGAGAAAAATATCAGGGTTTGGAAGACTGACTGAAAGTTGTTTAGCCGAAAAATAATCTTGGAAATGGCCTGTTAAAGGATAAACTTCAACGTGTACAAAACAGCTGGATACGAGAATTATTAGTGTAATGTATAATTTGTTGAAGATCAAAGATTACCATTACTTGAGGAACAAGAATAAAAATACAAACTATGACTAAGCCGGACTGCATTTCAAAAGTTGTAGAAATTTTACTGGCCATCGTACTTTTGTATAATTTATAAAATCATTTTGATTCAGTCACTAAAACATGGAAATATAAACCTAGAGAGAAGCGAGGCTTGGGAAGACCTAAAAAGAGATGAATACTGGAACAGGCCATTGAGCCTAATCCTAAGCCTAAGCCTAATCATCAGATGATGATGATGAAATCATTTGAACACCGAAAAGACAATGGGTGAATGGTACTCCATTTGAATATTGAACAAATTATGTCGCTTTACAATTACATAATTTTGTCAACTAAGTAAATATTTTAATTGCATTGTCTACTAATTGATCATATTATAGTAATTACAGTCGAACCTCCCTGATTCGAATCTGATGGAACCGGCTGATTTCGATTTACAGAGGTAAAACATTGAAACAAAAAATGTGCTTAAAAATTGCGTTTTAATAAAATTCATGTAATTCCACAAAATATTAAATTACAAAAATCAAAATTATTAATAGACCACTAATTTGATTGAGGAAAGTTTTTTACAAATATTATTTTACTTGTGTTGTTTAGGTCATCAGCCGAAAGGCTGGTTTGAACTTGTAGAGGTTTTACTAAGTAAAACGAGAAGTGAGGTGGCCTTCCTCACTGAACGGAAAAGTACGCGTATCAGCATGCAGGGCCCTTTGCAAAGCACATGTTTTCCCCTCTGTAAATGATACCTTTACTTCATTCACCACAGGGTTTACTTAATACTGTGATTAAGAATTAAGGGCATGTTTTGGTATTACAAGCTCTATTAGTACTCAAAAGCAAAAGATTATTCTACTTATAAGAACGATATGAAAAATTATTGAAAAAACGACATAAAAAACAGAGTAAAATAAAATCGGGATACGCGTAAACAGTACAACTATACCTACAAACAAAAAGTTAGGTCAGCCTACAGAAAATGAAAAATAAATTGGGTACCGAAAATTGTAGAAATTTTAACGAGTAAAATATTGCTTAATCTGAATGAATACAGCTACGGTATTTTTTACCCTGTTTGTACGAAAATCATACACCAAAGAAGGAAAGACTGCATTACTAATTTAGCCTAACTAATTTTTTTTTTTTTGCTTTCGTCTGGTTTCCTCTGACTTAAATATTAACTGAATTTTCCTGATGCGTATTGAAGCTTTGAACTACGCTTGTTATGCCCTTATTTGGTCGTAAGGTTTTGTGACAATAATGTTTTGTAAGAAGTGTAATTGTTTGTGTTTCTGCTTGGTTTCTTCTAACTCAAAAGTTAACTGCATTTTCAGTTTTTTATAAAGCTTTTTGTAGTTTTGTACTACGCTTACTGTGTCCTTATTGTCGTGATTTAACGCATGCTTCATTAAAAATCGTGTACAATGTGTAAATTGGAAATTTTGTAATTATTTTATTAATAATGTATAAAAAAATGTATTGTTACAATATATATGACCACGAAACTCTCGAAAATTTTCGAATAGGGAGGTAATTTAATTCATATTAAGGACGATTTTTGAAGGGGATAGCATACAATTATATTCGATTTAGGGAGGATTTCGAATGAGGAGGTTTGACTGTATTTGTAACAATTAGGATATTTTAAATAATTAACTCTAACAAATAAAAAATATACTTTCTTTAATTATTCTGGTTTTACATTGATTTAAAATAAGTACCTATTTAAAATACATGTCAAAATAATAAATTATTTTGATGACTGGATTGGATTCCGTCCGAGAACGAATTGTTTTCATACGATGGTCTTGTGTGGAGAAGTACTAGGGTGAGATGTGAATATCTAACTACAATCATTACAACACGTAGAAGTGGCAAATGCTACAGTACACGTGCCGGTACGACATGGCAACATCGTTTACACTGTTGCAGGCTATAAGTCATAATAGCGGGAACGATGCCGGACGCGAAATTGTCGGTAATTTGTACGAACGCGAAATTGTCGGTAATTCGAAAGGAGTCTGAATTGATAGCACAGTGAATAAAATTCAAAAATGGTCAATTTTCAATATCAGGACAAACCAATACCAAAACTCAGGGTGTAAGTGTAACAAATACCCTATATACTCTCATCAAAGTTGAATATACTCTTCAAATAAGCGATGTGCGAAATGCACGCTTTTTGAAAAGACGCGGAATTGTTAGCGGGATGTATATATATATATATAGATAAATTACAGTTTGATTTCTTTTTCATTTCAATACCTACATATTAAAAATAAGGATGTCCTTTGCAAAAAAAAACTTCTTTTTAAGCAGATTTATTAAGTTGGTAGCAAAACTAGACAGGTCACCCACCTCAGTTGCAAAATCAGGTGGGTCCAAAATGTTTTTTTTTAATGTACCTAAACCCACCGGGTTGGTCTAGAGGTAAAGTCGTCGCCAAAATCAGCTGTTTAACAGCTGATTTTCGGAGACGAAGGTTCCTGGTTCAAATCCTAGTAATGGTAGTTACTTTTATACGGATTTGAATACTAGATAGTGGTTACCGGTGTACTTTAATGGTTGGGGTTCAATTAACCATACTCTCTCAGGAATGGTCGGCCTGAGTCTTTACAAGACTACACCTCATTTACACGTCATACTTATCATCCTCATCTCATTGGGTCAAGGTGTTGCTTATTGTTCTGAATTGAAGAGATTGCAACGTACACATATTAGGAATTTAAAAAAATAAATCACGACAAAGTACACGTACTTCAACAAAAACATAACCTCGAACACGGCTCAATGTTTTTCTACATAGTTCACAAAATATTCGGTAGATTTCACTGCAAGCATTTTTTATCTAACCTCATAAAAGCCTTAATGTAGGATATAAACATTATTTTCAACCCTTTAGGGCTAACCTTTTAAGGGTTTCAATAGCCTAAAACCTGCTCCGGCATCATAGTTACAACATAAAAAAACTGCATGAAAATCGGTTCTGTAATTTAGGAGATAAAGGGGAACATACACGCATACATACACACATACATCGAATTTTATATATATAGATAAATTACAGTTGGATTTCTTTTTCATATTAAAAATAAGTATGTCCTTTGCAAAAAACAACTTCTTTTCAAGCAGATTATTAGGTTGGTAGCAAAACCAGACAGGTCACCCACCTCAGTTGCAAAATCAGGTGGGTCCAAAAGTTTTTTTAAATATACCTAACCCACCGGGTTGGTCTAGAGGTAAAGTCGTCGCCAAAATCAGCTGTTTAACAGCTGATTTTCGGAGACGAAGGTTCCTGGTTCAAATCCTAGTAAAGGTAACTTTTATACGGATTTGAATACTAGACAGTGGTTGCCGGTGTACTTTGATGGTTGGGGTTCAATTAACCATACTCTCTCAGGAATGGTCGACCTGGGTCTGTACAAGACTACACCTCATTTACACGTCATACACATCATTCTCATCTCATTGGGTCATGGGGTTGCTTATTGTTCTCAATTGAACAGATTGCAACGTACACATATTAGGAATTTAAAAACAAAAATGTACCTAAAAATTTCTGTTACGTAACTATCCTATAAATCAGTTTACATAAAAAAATGACAATTTAATTTCTTTAATAAGTGCGAATTGTTTGTTTTTTGTTGTTTCTGAAAAATTTTCTGAAAGTGACTTATCTGATTTTGCAACTAGACGACTCAACTAGGCTCTGTAGAGAAAATGCTCTAATCTAAATGAAAGTTGTAGATCTTTTAATAACCTATAAATTTTATAATAAACTTTTGTCGTAAAATTCATACTGAGGCTAAAATTTTTAAAAAAATCGATTTGTTTTATCGATTTTTATGAAGAAAAAAAACAGAAAATCACTAATAACCCTAAACTAATCGTTATACAAAAAAAATGTTTGCAATAAAAGTTGTAGGATTTAAAATTCTCTACAACTTCGATACATACATTTTTGCGCTAAAATGCATATTAAAGCCGCAACCTTAAAAAAAACAATTTTTTTAAGAGAGCACAGCCTCCACCAAGAATTTCAGCAGACATTATTTTTTAAAAAAATCATAGAAGCCGTTTTTGAGAAAATCGCAAAAAATTAAAAATGACACGAATAAACTACTACTTCCGGTTGACCGATTTTGATGAAAATGTTCGAGCGGGTCCGGTAGTGGTAACTAACTTAAGTTTCAAGTTCGTACGATGTTCCGTTCTTGAGATATTTTGTTCACACACACGCGCGCGCGCGCACGCGCGCACACACACACACACACACACACACACACACACACACACACACAGACCAATCACTAAAAATATGTTTTTTCGGTTCAGCGGATCTGAAAACGTGTAGATCCGGTGAAAATCGATTTCGAATAATCGACATAAAAACAATACTTTCCTTCCTATAGGCAAAAGAAAGTAAAAATACTATCCTACCTAAAAAGAAAATCTTGACTATAGACAAGGAAATTTTTTGTTTTTTTTATTACCAGTACAGTAGTTTACTTTTTGTTGTACAAAATGTTTAATTTTGGTACTTTTAATAAAAGACTAATTAATTTAATTGTATAAAATTTCTATTAAATGGTTTTGTTATATTAAGGCTGAAAATAATTACTTCTAAATCAGTATACCAGAGTGTTTTAAGACTTTATACAGCCATCAGTACAAACGGAATCCAGAAATCGACTATTAATTATTTCTAGTACTTAATTTTAGCTATTACATGCAAAAAAACAAGTAAATTTATTAATGTAGTTTTTATTAGGGTACGATAATAGATTAAACTTTAATTTATGAAGACTTTTTTCTATTTTCAGTTATGTATAACCTATTTTCTGTATCTGTTTGTATTAATTTAGCAATAAATATGGTTGGATGCAATTCTTTTAATGGAGCGAAGCCTCAAACGCAAATAAAAATTAAAAACACTTATAAAACGAATATTAAATGGTTTTAACTATTAGACTTTAATGAAATATGTAATTTAATTATAAGTTTCGTGTTGCTTCGTATGCGGACGATTTTAAACGGCCCATATCGACAACCGATTATCTGCAACACGATAAATGAAAGGGACCGGCACTCAAGTTGCAGAGGATTGCACGGATCGCGCGTGTCGAGTGAATTAACCCCTGATTCATATTACCCCTTGTTGGTGAGTCTCAGTTGCTCTGCACGGGAAGTCATATTACCCCCTGTTGGTGAGTCACAGTTGCTCTGCACGGGAAGTCATATTACCCCCTGTTGGTGAGTCTCAGTTGCTCTGCACGGGAAGACATATTACCCCCGTTGGTGAGTCTCAGTTGCTCTGCACGGGAAGTCATATTACCCCCTGTTAGTGAGTCTCAGTTGCTCTGCACGGGAAGTCATATTACCCCCTGTTGGTGAGTCTCAGTTGCTCTGCACGGGAAGTCATATTACCCCCTGTTGGTGAGTCTCAGTTGCTCCACACGGGAAGTGACAAGGACAGAATATCGCATCTTTGTTTTATCGCATTCATATTGCGTCGTGTGTGAATAGCTTCAAATGGAAATGATTGATATAGTGAAGCAAATTCGAGGTCCAATAAGGTACTAAATATGTTGTTGTTAAAAGGTAATCACCCAAAGGCTGGTTGACTAAGTAAAACTAGGAGAGGTGGGTTACGATTGCCTTCCTCACTGAGTGGAAAAGTATGCTTATCAGCATGACAGGCCCTTCGAAAAACATAAACTTTCCACCCTGTAAATGATACCTTCACTTCATTCACTACAGGGTCTGGATGTATAAATAATAATATTCATTACTCTCAGAGAAGATAACTGTGAATAGTAGTGTCTTTTACCCCTCTACCTCTTCTGTTGTTAAATGCTTCAGTCATATAATTGGCTGACCATGTGATAAGAAACAGAACTATTTTTTGTACCTCTAGAACTAGCAGATCGAGTGCAATTTTACATTCCACCTACTTGTTATGCACATTTGTACACTTATCAAAGTTTAAATATGCAAAGTGTACAGTTACATTATGTTCTGTCACCCAGCATTAGTGCCTCGAGCTAAAGCTCACATTCTGCCCGTCCCCAAGCTTTGTGCAGCTGAGAGGTATGCATTACGTCACTACTACAGTGAGAGATTGCGTTAGTAGTAGTAACGTTTTACTTGTATTATGTTTGTAGTAGTCAAGGGTACTATCCAAACTACATAAATATTCTGTGTCGCCGTCTACAGCGAATAGTCAAAACAACACCCACGTATGTCACCGCACTAGGCAGCCTACTGCTTAGCGAATACCAACGAGATGATTAGTACAGTGTTATGACGTATAAGCAGCCTGGTACTTCGTCTTTCCCCTTCACCCCGCAGCTGCACAAAGCTTAGATTCATTCAGTAATAGGCAATCAAACAACCACTTCTCAACGGAATGATTTATGGATCTTCTCAGTTATATGCCTACCACTATTAACTCCAGTTCCCCTTGTGCCATAGTTCTCCCTATGTTGAATGAAGGTTCGCACTACACAGCACGTGTTCTTCTCACACGCAGTCAGTATGGAGCGTATGCACGCACACAACCACTGATCATAAAAATGAAACATTTATGTTTTGTTTTAATTTTCAATTTATGTTTACATTTTTATTTTTACACATATAAAACACAATAAATTAAGTTATACAATGTATAATATACATAATACATAAATATACTAATCGTTATAAATATAGTAGGCCTAATATAAAAATAAAATAAATACGTTAGGTACTTAATAATAATAATTAACTAACTTAATTAATAATAATAAATCTTAATCCGGAACTAACAGGACGACGGTTGAATAGCGAATAACCATTCCCGGCTTCATACTAGATTGCATCTCACCAACTCATACCATACAGTATGACGTAGTAGTGGCAGACCACAAGGGGAACTGGAGTTAATAGTGGTAGGCATATAACAGAGAAGATCCTGATTTATTTTATTGTGACTAATGAGTGCACGATGTTTGTAGAAATGTACGATAATGACACCGCACTGCTACCCACTCTATCGTGGTGTTCTCAAGGTCAGAGCTTCCGTTAAAACCCAACAACTGTACTACTACTGTATTTACTTGGTTATTCGTAACAGGCAGCTGGTGAAAAGGGCTGATGTGATATAGCGGATATGTGCATGTGTGCAGAAACTTAAAAACGTGTAACAATTGCGCGATCGTGCTGACTTTAAACGCCATACAAAAGAAAAGAAAAAATATATATTTCTGTGTAAATAAAAACTAAACACTTGTAAATCTGTATATAAAAACAATGTAGTGTACTATATTTCTGTGCAAATAGAGTATTTTTTTTTTTTAATCCCTAATGTGTGTAGGTTGCAATCTGTTCAATTCAGAACAATAAGCAACGCCATGACCCAATGAAATGAGGATGATGTGTATGACGTGTAAATGAGGTGTAGTCTTGTACAGACCCAGGCCGACCATTCCTGAGAGAGTATGGTTAATTGAACCCCAACCATCAAAGTACACCGGTAACCTCTGTCTAGCATTCAAATCCGTATAAAAGTAACTACCTTTACTAGGATTTGAACCAGGAACCTTCGTCTCCGAAAATCAGCTGTTAAACAGCTGATTTTGGCGACGGAGTATAAATATACGGATATAAGTTTCCCAATTACATTCTGTTTTTATCGATTTCTTATTATTTTCGTTTTATACGGATTTCGATCTACGGATTTACGATTACAATTTTATTCCGGATAAACGAGGTAGTACTGTAATAAAAAAAAAAAGGTGTGAAACACTCACACGACTTTATCTTGCCAGTGTAAATAACCTATGTTTAATCATGAGTAAACAATGTTAAATGTAGAACATAACCTAATTTTAAACATGAGTGAATGACGCAAATTTAAAGTCAACCTCAGTAGAACTTGGTTTTTACTTGGTCGTTTTTTTCTTGGTTTTACGTCTAACGGTTTTTCAATTTCTGCTAATACAGACGGTGGAGAATGATGATATATAAATATGAGTGACGCAAAATGCCAGACTTGATCGGGAATCGAACCCGGGACCCCGGCGTAGAAGCCAGTTGCGCTAACAACTACGCCAACAGGCCGGCCATGCATACTAAGGCCGCAGTCTTAAACGATTCTATTTTTTACAGATTTTTATAAACAAAATATAGAAAACCACTAATTGCCACTAAACTAAGCGTTGGTTTTTTTTTTGGATTCAGGGGGTCTGAAAATATGTAAAGCCTATCCAATGAAAACTCGATTTCGAAAAACCGATTTGAAAATAATACTTTCCTTTATTAATTCGTATAGGGCCAGAGAAAGTAAAAACTGGAATCTTTAGAAATTTGGTTGAGTCGGAGAATTTCTGCGGATATCATGGAAGGACCAAATAATCAATGTCAAAGTCCTTCAAAGAATCAACAAAAGTAAAGAAATCTTAAATACATCAAGATTCGCAAGCTCAAATACCTTGGAAATACAATGAGAAATAACAGCAGATACGTCCTACTTCAATCCATTACTCAGGGGTAGATATAATGACAAGCTTGGGCCAAAATGAAGGAGAATTCCTTTTTTTACTTTCTCTTGCCTATATGAATATATAGGAAGGAAAGTATTGTTTTCATGTCGATTTTTCGAAATCGAGTTTTCACCGGATCTATACATTTCAGACCCCCTGAACCCAAAAAACATGTTTTTAGCGATTGGTCTGTGTGTGTGTGTGTGTGTGTGTCTGTGTGTCTGTGTGTGAACAGAATATCTCAAGAACGGAACATCGTACGAACTTGAAACTTAAGTTACATACCACTACCGGACGCGACACGAACATTTTCATCAAAATCGGTCAACCGGAAGTAGTAGTTTATTCGTATAATTTTTCAGTTTTTTGCGATTTTCTCAAAAACTGGTCCTACGATTTTTTTTAAAATCGCCTATTTTACTCAATTTTTTATTCTCTACAAGATAGGGTAGGCGCCATGTTTGCTGAAATTCTCGGTGAGGCTGTTTTCACGTAAAAACGTTGTTTTTTTAAGATTACGGCTTTAATATAAATTTTAGCGCAAAAACTTATATAATAAAAGTTGTAGAGAATTTAAAAACCTACAACTTTTATTTCAAACATTTTTTTGTATAACGCTTAGTTTAGCGGTAATTTGCGATTTTCTGTTTTTTTTCTCACGAAAACGTGAGAAAAATCGATTTTTTTAACATTTCGGCCTTAGTATGCATTTTACGACAAAAGTGTATATAATTAAATTTATAGAAAATTAAAAGATCTACAACTTTTATTTAAAGCATTTTTCTCTACAGAGCCTAGTTTAGAGAGAAAGAGAGATTTTCCGTATTTCTAAGCCAAACTGAGGTTGATTTTCATTTTGCGTCTTTCACTCATGATTAAAATTAAGTTATGTTTGTTGAGGTTAGTTTTTTGTTTATTTCTTATGTTTTATTACTAATGTTAGGTTTATTGTTAATTATTTGCATTGGCAAGAGAAAGTTGTGTGAGTGTTTCACACCAGATTTTTCTTTTTGCATCCAGGAGACTCCAAAGGGAGCATAGGACATGTTGTAAAGGGGCCCATAAAGTCAGACGATGGAACATGGTGACTGAAGTTCAATAAAAGCCTGTATATACTAACACAAACGTTTATTACCACAGCTAGGAAAAGAAGGGCGAAATTTTCCGGACATCTGAACAGAATGGATGACAGTAAACTGACTAAAAGAATATTCAAGTAGTTAAATGGGATGAAGACAACAACTGGATGGTTTAAAGAAGTGGAGAAAGACCTCGAGGAAATGGGAATACAGAAAAACGTTATCCAGGACAGAGACACATTTGGAAAGGCCGTAGACGACTTCAAAGTTTTTTAAAGCAGAAACACTGATTCTGAGAAAAGACGAAAGAAAGAAGATAATGGTGAAAGGTTGAAGAAGTTCTGGGAAGGAAGAGGGAACAGAACATCATGCGAAAAGTTCAACGCGGTCTAAAGAAGGTCAAAACGTAAAAAAAGTTGAACTATTGGGTAATGATAATATTTTAGTCTTTATTCAGCGTCATGTCTATATTATGATTAATGTTCTATTGAAATTCCTAATGAAGTAGCATTTAACTTCAGTGTCCGACCAGATTTTAGCACGTTAAATCGAGACCCTACTATGTTATACATGGTTAGCCCATCGTTAGTGTAATGCTAGCAGTACACTATCGCCGAATGTAGGCAAAGTCAGGCGAATACGATAGTGTACTCGGTGTATTTGTGGTTATTCGTTCCACTTCGCCTCGCCATGGTTAGTATTGGCCTTAGTTCGGTCTGGAGTCGGTACTTTGCACGAATCAAAGGGGACGAATACAGACGAATAACGAGAGCGAAGTGGGGCAAACTGCTAGTTCGCCTTCATTCGGGCTACATTATTCCGTGCCTCTACACCATACTTTTTATTTACTTTTTATTCATTACCTACTTACTTATTTATTATTTTATTCATTACCTACTTATTTATTTACTGTGTACTTTTTATTTTTTTATAACTGTTTAACTGTGTATTTTGCTATGGAATGGTCAAATGAAAATACTTTAGTTTTTTGGAAGCTTACCATAGTGAGGGAGTGTTATGGGATCCTTGCCATAAAAAACACAAGGATAAGAAACACATAAACGACGCGTGGGTTCGTTTAAGCGAACAACAAGGGTTAAACCGTTCCACGGTAGAATTAAAAAAGAAGAAGGAATCTCTAATGGCATGCTTTAGAGCCCACCCGCATAACTGTACATATAAAAATCTGGTGTGAAACACTCACACAACTTTCTCTTGCCAATGCAAATAATTAATAATAAACCTAACATTATTAATAAAATATTAGAAATAAACAAAAACTAACCTCAATAAACATAACCTTATTTTAATCATGAGTGAATGACGCAAAATGACAATCGAACTCAGTTTGGCTTAAAAATACGGAAAATCACGCTTTCACGCTAAACTAGGCTCTGTAGAGAAAAATGCTCTAAACAAAAGTTGTAGATCTTTTAATTTTCTATAAATTTAATTATATACACTTTTGTCGTAAAATGCATACTAAGACCGAAATGTTAAAAAAATCGATTTTTCTCACGTTTTCGTGAGAAAAAAAAACAGAAAATCGCAAATTACCGCTAAACTAAGCGTTATACAAAAAAATGTTTGAAATAAAAGTTGTAGAATTTTACATTCTCTACAACTTACATTATATAACGTTTTGCGCTAAAATGCATATTAAAGCCGCTATCTTAAAAAGAAAATGTTTTTACGTAAAAATAGCCTCAAGCAGAATTTCAGCAAACATGGCGCCTACCCTATATTGTTGAGCATAAAAAATGTAGTAAACCAGTTGATTTAAAAAAAATCGTAGGACTAGTTTTTGAGAAAATCGCAAAAAAGTGAAAAATTATATGAATAAACTACTACTTCCGGTTGACCGATTTTGATGAAAATGTTCGTGTCGGGTCCGGTAGTGATATGTAACTTAAGTTTCAAGTTTCAAGTTCGTACGATGTTCCGTTCTTGAGATATTCTGTTCACATACACACACACACACACACACACACACACACACACACCAATCGCTAAAAACAAGTTTTTTGGGTTCAGGGGGTCTGAAAACGTATAGATCCGGTGAAAACTCGATTTTGAAAAATCGACATGAAAACAATACTTTCCTTCCTATATATTCATATAGGCAAGAGAAAGGAAAAAGCCGCTGCAACCCCTACAACAAAATCCATTTTTGATCTACGTTGAATTATGTGATGACACGATCGAACTGAGGTTTCGCGAATATAGACGAGTATATACTGGGTTAGTTCGTGTAGAACATTCGCTGAGATTCGTTGTCGCGACTTGGCCCGAATATTCGTCGAATCATTCGGCAATAGTGTACTGCTAGCATAAAGGTATCAGACGAACTAATGTCCTATAGCCAAGCGAGTGAGAGGGAGATATGTGGTATAACTACGCATGCGCTCAAAGGTCTTTACCGTTATAATCCAAATCTGAAAACATATTACAGTCGTTATCTTGCTTGTTAGTTTACTGCATGCATAAACGCTTGCTCACAACAAAAAATTAAAATTAAAGTCAATGTTATTGGAACGGCGCACATGGCTGTGCGAGTGAGAGAGCGTTATGCATTCTCTCACTCCCACGGCTAGTGGACATTAGTTCATCTAAGTAAAGCATTCACAAACAAGTCTTGTTTGTGTGAGGTACACATATTGGTAGCTTGATGTAGGACATTGAAAGCGCGATCCGGCAATACTGCGGGTAATTTCATCGACTTTTCATGCTCACTTTATAATATTACAGTACTGTAACTTTTTACTTGATTCTATGAAAGACTCGCTAGTTGCATTCAGTAATAACTGCGGATCTCAGATTTTAGGTTATACTGTATTAAACTATTTTTTTTTCTCTCATCTACCTTGAATTATTTATAATTTTAATAATAAAATTCAATGTTTAAACTATTCTATAACTACGTATATTTATGACTATTTAAATATTTCTTAAATGTGATATCATAATTAATGATTACTGTTGAAATAAAAACTACGTTAGATAATTGTATCAACGTTAATGCAATTTATAGGTTATGAACATATGTTTTGACAATTTTACAAAAAAAACTACAGTAAATAAGTTTTCCAAAATTTTTCTTCCTGTTTGAAACATGTTTATAAAAAGTTTGATAAATGCTAGTATTATAAATAAAAAGGTTAATAAATTAGGCCGATGTTTATTTTCCAAAAAATCTGGTGGAAATGGTGAAGATGTTTATGTACCTGGGAAATACTTGACATCTGTAAGTATGCAATATTTTTATTTATTTACTAATTGCAACAGTGCCGGTGTTCTGCGCGGGAAAATTACAAACGTAAGTGGTGTTAATTTAATAGCGGAAAGCGGACAGGTTAGGCTTTTCAGTTCCGCCATCTTCCGTTAATTATGAAAAGTTTTAGTACTTGTTAACTTGCTGTTACCGATCAAGAATTGTGTGTTATAAAGCCTATACGTTTCTCGTGTTAGTATTAAGAAATTTATTTGTCATTTTCAAAATATTAATTTCAGTTTTATTGTCATTTTGGAGAGACTTTATTTATTCCTTAACAATTTGTTTAACTTTATCATATTAACACCAAATCTCAGACACGTAGCCTGGGTTTTAGTTCGGGGGGGACTGAGTCCGGAGAATCGAACTTGTGGACCTGAAAAATCCAAATTGATTCGCGGCATAAACCTATTAGTGTGGTATGCAATTTTAATTTCCGTTTGGAGGGGGGCTGAAGCCCATCAAGCCCCTGGCTACTTGCCTACCAAGTCTCATTTTTTCAACTTTATCGATTGGTGATAATTCCTTGTATGTTGTGATTGAGTTTTTCTATTTTCTGGAATTAGTTAGTTACAAAATAATATTAGTTTTCACATCCTTTCTGTCTCTGTTAGTCAATTATATGACAGGAGCATTTAAAAGTAGAAGAGGTAGAGGTGTAAAAGACACTAGTTAAAAGAGTTATTTCCTCTGATAGTAAGGAATTTCATTACTGTGTAGCCAGACCCTGTGCTGAATGAAGTGAAGGTGTCATTTGCAGGGTGGAAAGTAGATGCTTTTCAGAGTGCCTTCATCTTCTGTACGTGTTACTTAGTAAAGCCTCTACAGTTTCAAACTAGCCTTTCAGCTGATGACCTAAACAGCAATATCGAATACTATTTCAATAAAATTGTTCACTTATGATTTACCCGGAACCTGAAGTGGTTTCTTTTAAATTCTTTAGCAGTATAAAGATACAGTGATTATTTCATTTTTCCATAAAAGTTTTAAGTTTATGTAAAGTCATGTCAACATGTTGGTCAATTGGCTAAGGAACGGTAGGTTTGAACGAGTTAAAAGTTTTTCAGACAAAGTTTTAAGTTGTTTTCTTTTGTTATGTAGATGTGTTTTCCAATTCAATTGTTGGTTTAGAGATTTATACAAAAATATTTAGTGGAGTTTGCTTCAGGTATTTTCGTAAAGAAAAATGAATGTTAAAATTTTACATTCAAAACCTAACCTGTTAATCTTATTTTTTTTTTTTTTTTGTTTAACGTCCGACTGTTTTGCAAATTGCTGCTAATGCAGACGGTGAAGGATGAAATGAATTTTTTGTAACGTATGAAAAAATGCCATGCCCGAGTGGGATTCGAACCCAAGACCGCGTGATGAGAGGCGAGCATGTTACCAACATCGCCAACGCGGCCGGCTGTTAATCTTATAACAATAAAAGTTCTCATTAAGTAGCAAGTCTTTTAATTTCCTACATCGTTTATTATTATTTACTTTTACCTTAAATGTTCACAATATTTAAAAAAATAAATTTTTACCACTAAAGGTCAGCCCCCAAGAATTTCAGCAGACATAGCATTTATCCTATTATATAGAGCAACGGTTCCCAAAGTGGGGGGCGTGCCCCCCAAGGGAGCGTGAAGACACGTCAAGGGGGGCGCGGGACTTCTAAATAGCTTTACCCTCCATAACGGATCCTTTCAGTGTCAACATAGACTTCCTGCCCGAATTACTTGAAAAACAAGTTTTAGAAATAAAAAATGTTTCTGCTGCGAAAAACGATTTCGATAAAATTGACAAAACATCATTTTGGGTTAAGTATTACCAAGTTTACCCTAGTATATAACAGCAAGCGGCAGTAATTGTAATTATCTTTATCAAGCACCTATCTGTGCTAAAAAGTGTTTTCAGCACTTATTACAATAAAAACAAAACATCGGTGCAAAGTTGGTTTTATCAATGATTTACGTTGTGCACTTTCTAATAATCAACCTTTTTTAAAAAAAAATGCAAGTTCATCCATCCACTGATTTATTTTGTCTCTTGTTAAAATTAAATTGCAACTTCTAATGATACAAAAAATAAAAAAATACATTTATTTGTTTATTTACACATTGAATAACCATACATTTATGGTTATTCAATGTAATACGTGATTTTTCATTGCCCAATAAAATGTGTAAGGGGCGTGAGAAGTTTTTCTTTTTGGCAAAAGGGGGCGTGAAAGATAGAAGTTTGGGAACCGCTGATATAGAGGATAAGAGATGTAGTAAATGATCGACAATTTTTTAAAAAATTGTACGAGCTGTTTTTAAGAAAATTGAAGAAAAAGCAAAAAATTTCACTAGTTATTTAGTAGGTACTTCTGGATGACCAATTGCCGACCACATTGGCGTAGTTGGTATCATGTTCGCCTCTTATTATATGGTCTTGGGTTCGAATCCCATTCAGGCACGGCATATTTTCATACGTTACAAAAAATCATTTCATACTTCACCTTCTACATTAGCAGTAATTGCAGAACAGTCGGACGTTAAACTAAAAAAAAAAAAAAACAACCAATTTTTATGAAAATGTTCATGTCAGGTCCTGTCATAATTCCTAACTGAAGTTACAAATTTCAACTTCTCGTACATTAATCCATTCATGAAATGTTTTGTTCACAGACTGACCAGGGGTCTAAAAAATGTGAATAACCAGTGAAAACTTTATTTTGACTTTAAAACAATACTTTCCTTTCCTACATATTTGAAAATAAAAACATTAAAATTGTTTGTTGTTTAGGTTATCAGTCAAAAGGCTGGTTTGAACCTCTAGAGGCTTTACTAAGTAAAATGAGGAGTGAGGTGATTTACCATTGTCTTCCTCATTTAGTGGAAAAGTATGCTTATCACCACTGAAAAGAATCTACTTTCCATCCTGCAAATGACACGTTCACCACTGGGTCTGGCTGTATAATGAAATTCATTACTCTCAGAGAAGATAACAGGGCTATGTATACGTAGCACTACCGCGTTATGCAGCCTACCGCATTATGTTTAGTGAAGTTTGTATTTGTTGATGCGGTAGCACTTTTCGCACATAAAGATTCACATTCATGTGTTTTACGTTAAGGGTTAACTACGGTTAGGTTATGTATTAAGTAGACATAAAATATTATGAACAGATTTTTATACAGTCCAGCCTGTCTTAGTTTGCTCCTAATGTAAACAAATAATGACGTCACTGAGCATGCGCATTATATCAAAATGTGTATACGCTGATTAAAAAATAACAACAAAATACTTTCAAAAGTATTTTTCAAAATGAAATTGTTAGGCCTGTATCATATCATGACTGATGTTTTTAGTACTTTAAGTAGTTATAATTTAAAAAATAGTTAACTTAATAGGAATAGGACATCTGTAAAGTCGCAGACTCTAGCGTGCACCATGTAGTGTGGCTTTTGTTTGTTGACAGTTGGAGCAAACTAAGAACGGCTGAACTATAGAAATGTAATTACTAATGAAGAAACGGCTGTGGCTTTTTTTAGGCAGCGCAAACATACATAAATGTAAACTTTATGTACCAACCTATGAATATTTTTAATATCCCTTTCGTATTTTTTAATTACAGTATTATTTGCTATTGTAAATTGTAAATTATCCTTTTTATTGCCTTTATTTTATCGTTTTTTCTTTAAATTATCCTTTTATTGTAAAAGTATGTTGCGAAAAGTGCTAGTGGACAGTGCTACCATGTCAACAAATACCTACTTCAGTAAACATAAATTGGTTGGCCGCATACTATAGTTCCACCAAAGATAATTGTGACTAGTGTCTTTTACACTTGTACCGCTTCAGTTCATATACTTGGCTGACCAGTGATAAGTGTTGTTGTTGTTTAGGTCGTCAGCCGAAAGGCTGGTTTGAACCTGCAGAGGTTTTACTAAGTATAACGAGGAGTGAGGTGGTTTACCATTGCTTTCCTCACTGATTGGAAAAGTATGCTTATCAGCATGCCGGGCCCTCTGAAAAGCACATATTTTCCACTGTGCACATGACACTTTCACTTAATTCACCTCAGGGTCTGGCTGTATAATGAAATTCATTACTTTCAGAGGGGATAACTCTGATTAGTGTCTTTTACACCTCTACCTCTTCTGTTTTTAAATGATTCAGTCATTTAATTGGCTGACCATGTGATAAAAAACAGAACTATTTATTTTAGCCCTGCAACTAACAGATTGAGTGTAAATAATTTGACACTCCACCTGTCTGTTATGGGCAATGTGATAAGTAACAATAACTACTTTTTGTAGTCTGGAACTAACAGATCAAGTATAAATAATTTAGCACTTTACCTGCCTGTTATGGGCAAAAAATAGTCTTAATGGGTGTTAAGTTACACATGTACAAGGTGTACGTATCTAGAAAGTAATGCAATATTTTTTTACTTATAGATATCGTTACGAACGTTTAATTATTTTTGAAGTAGTTCCCTTGGGCATGTACACACTTTTTCCACCAATCTGCCACACATGGTATGTGTGCTGGAAGTCTTCAATGGGGTCCTTGTCACGGTGCCTTGGACAGCTTCAATTGAATCAAACCGGATTCCTTTCAGGGCAATCTAGATCCTCGGAAAGAGAAAGAAGTCTCGGCCAGAGCCATGTGCGAACTCTAGGGGTTTTGGAGTAGTGTTGCCAAGTTGTGCTTTGCCGAACCCAGTGAATCTTCTGATCATCCGTCAAAAGTTTGGGAACCAGCTTGACACACACCTTTCTCGTGAACAGTTTATCGGTCACCAGTTTTGGGAATGTTGTGAGTTTCTGGAGTAATCTGGATATTCAATCGATGGTAAGAATTTAACAGATTGCGCATACGGACCAAATTGTTAATGGTCATCCAGCGCGGGGTTTGTCGACCACCTCTTCCGGATCTTCCTTAAATGCTTTCAACCATTGTGAAAGTTGTGAATATGATAGATAATTATCCCCGTAAGCTTGCACAATCAATTGGAGGATCTTCACAAGAGATTTGTTTAGTTTCGAACAAAACTTTTAATGCATAATGTTGCTCGAGAGACGATTCCATCGCGTTTCGTAACATAGACACTAAACAAGAGTGCGTGGAGACAGCGATCGTGATGGCCCAGCTACTCGGAGCAGACCATCGAAGGCTTCGCTTTGAAGCTGAGAGCCTCCCGCACCTAACCCAACTAATCAGAATGCTCTGTACTCATTTCAATTACCACCACAAATAAAATTGCATTACTTTCGAACACACTTTGTAAACACAGGCTGTCTCTCTAATATTATTATCAAAATTTTAACAAATAGCGTAGGATCTCCACAAGAGATTTGTTTAGTTTCGAACAAAACTTTTAACGAATAACATTGCTCGAGAGACGATTCCATCAAGTTTCATAACATAGGCACTAAACAAGAGTGCATGGAGACAGCGTTCCTGATGTCCAGCTACTTGGAGCAGACCATCGAAGGCATTGCTTTCAAGCTTAAAGAGTCCCTTGCACCTAACCCAACTGGTCTGAATTCTCTGTAGCCACTTAAAAACCAGCACAAATAAAATTTCATTACTTTCTGGACACACTTTGTACATACAGACTGTCTCTCTAATATTATTATCAAAATTTAAGAAAAAGCGTAAAAATTGGTGTTTTTAAAACAATTGATACTGTTTCAGACAGAGTTGATTACAAGGAGAGGCTACACAGCAGAAGTATATGATGTTGTTACTGAGGATGGTTACATATTGACATTGACACGAATAGTGACTGGTAAACCCAGTCCATATCTTCCAGTATTGCTACAGCATGGTGTACTAGCTGCATCTGATCAATGGCTTATTCTTGGACATAATAGAGGATTGGGTAAGTTATTGATATTTTTTTTATCATCAGTCTGTTGACTGGTTTGATGCAGTTTTCCAAACTGTTCTATCTTGCACCAGTCATTTCATATCTTCATACTAAAACGGAAATTTTTTATACGACTAATACAGTGAAACCTTGGTAATTTGAACTGGTGTAATTCAAAATTTTTGTTAAATTCAAAGAAATTGTTGTCCCTGTTATTTTGTGTACATACTAATGTTAATTGCCCATAACAGACAGATGGAGTGTCAAATTATTTACACTCAATCTGTTAGTTGCAGGGCTAAAATAAATAGATATTTTTTTTATCACATGGTCAGCCAATTAAATGACTGAATCATTTAAGAACAGAAAAGGTAGAGGTGTAAAAGACACTAATCAGAGTTATCTCCTCTGAAAGTAATGGATTTCATTATACAGCCAGACCCTGTGGTGAATGAAGTGAAAGTGTCATGTGCAGAGTGGAAAATATATGCTTTTCAGAGGGCCTGGCATGCTGATAAGTGTACTTTTCCACTCAGTGAGGAAGGCAATGGTAAACCACCTCACTCCTCGATTTACTTAGTAAAACCTCTACAGGTTCAAACCAGCCTTTTGGCTGATGACCTAAACAACACTAATGTTAAATCTAACTATGTAATTCAAAATTTTGAAGTAAAAATTTTCATTAATTCGAAGTTTTTAGGTCAATAAGAAAGCATGGATGACATCTACGTGGTTCGAAAATAGATTAAAAATTTCTTCATGGAAATTGAATAATCATCCTGTTTGTTGAAAACTGTAGTGAGCATCTTGTTTCCCTATTTGAAGACTATAAAGTTACAGTTTTTCCACCTATATAACGTGTGTTTTTCAGCCAATGGATCAAGGCGTGATTAGAAATTTGAAACATAATTACAGAAAACTGATTGTAAACAAAATTTTAGATGGCATCTCGTCTAATTCAAGACCTATGATAAATTTGTTAGATGCCAACCGCATGATTTTAAAAGCATGGAACAGTGTTAAAAATGACACTTTATCTAACTGCTTAAAAAAAGCCGGTTTTATCAAATTTAGCGAACAGAATGAAGGTACAGAAATGTTGATAAATGTACCTGATGAAAATGAAAATGAACCTGAACAATGGAATAAACTCGCTACCATACCTTTTACATTTTTTTAACATAGTTGAATAGTGTAATAAATGTTTTTGTAACTATACTATTTTGCAAAGCTTATGAGATCTGAATGTACGCATTGCCATTTGTTCACATTCATTTGTTAGACACCCGGTACGTTATAAATGCCCAAGTGAAGAGTTAACCCTTTCACTGCCGGGTCCGAACACCCTTCGGAGTTGGGTGTGTTTTCCCTGTGCCGGCTCCGTATATGCTTCGGGTCTGCCTAGCGCGCTCTTGTATATCTTTATAAAAGCCGGCAGTGGACCTATCGTTACTATTTTGACCTCGGCACACAGTAAACATTCTATTCTTTTTTTTTTTTTAGTAAATCACTGTTTTTGAAAAAATCTTGCACTTTGTACTTATAATTAGAGTAAATACAATAAAAAATGGTAAAACATAAATCGGCACATGAAATCATGTAACGAAAATAACGGTGGCAGCGAAAGGGTTAAATGGGTGCCACCAGTACTCTTCCAGCGCGTGCCATGACAATGGAGGTCAGCGGCAAATAAACATCCCTAACTCTCCCCACTCACCACCAAATAGTAAAGGGTTGGTGTGAGTCAACCAGTCTACTGCATCTGGTTGTTTTACGGAGGTATACATTAGTTGTTTTGAATTTGCAGTGTCACACAGTTGTTTTGAATGTGTGTATTTTGCATTTTTTTTACTCTCCAAAGTCTCACGGATACTTATTAGTATACTAGTTTTTCTTGGTTTTTTGCAACTCTTCACCTATTTTCACAAAAAATGCGGTCTGCTCCCACCGTTCCAGACAAATGAACATACTCTGATCTCAACTGTGATCTTCTCTTTCACACAGAATGTGTTCAGTTCATTCAGTCAGTCACGATGAGTTTTTCATCAGTAAAGGAAGGATGTTACTCCATTGTTGTTATCTCTGAAAAAGAAAAAATGCCCAGTATGGGTATAGGTATCAGACAAACTAATGTCCCATAGCCGAGCGAGTGAGAGGGAGATATGTGGCATAACTACGCATGCGCTCAAAGGTCTTTCAGTTATAATCCAAATCTGAAAACATACTACAGTCGTTATCTTGCTTGTTAGTTTACTGCATGCATGAACGCTTGCTCACAACAATGAGTAAAATTGAAGACAATGTTATTGGAACGGCGCGTATGGCTTGTGCGAGTGAGAGCGTTATGCATTCTCTCACTCCCACGGCTAGGTGACTTTAGTTCATCTGAATACTGTACATTATGTAAACAAAAATGATTGCAGTTTGGAGAGTATAATAAACGATGTACAAAATTTTCATCACATGAAGACCACTTTTACAGATATTTTCATGTTCTGTGTCATATAAATAACGAACTGCCTCAATGAACTTTTCTGTTTCGAGTAACATATCACAACTTTGTGACAAACAGTAGTACAATTTATTTGTGGTAAACACATATGGGTCGCAACGCGTTCAGTTTTTGTTTGCAGCGCTCTGCTGCCTCCCGCATGATCAGAATGCACTCTGTGTGCCGCCCTTCACTACTAACTACTGCATTAAAAAAATATTTTGCATGCTTTTTTACACTAGCGTGGAACGCAGAACATAGATCGCATTCTGTGTGACAGGTCCTTAAATCTCTTCATTCCACAAATCCAGTGTCCTTTGTGATGTACGACTGTAATATACAATGATCACTTTTAATGATATATGGTGTTTTATTTTTCAGCATTTATGCTTGCTGATCGTGGCTATGATGTTTGGCTTGGAGATCAAAGAGGGGACACTTATTCACGTAAGCATATTCGCTATCAACCAGGAGAAGCAAAATTTTGGGACTTTAGGTATAAAGGACCAATTTTGTATAGTCTTGTTTTAATTTTATAACCCTTGTCATTATCACTTACCAAAATGTGTAGAAAAATTTCAAAATTTTCTTAGCTTTTTTATAAAAAAAAATTCAGGTTACCACAACTTTTTAAAACTTATGGTAATTTATCGATGTATTTGTTGTGTGCAAAAGTCGATTCTTTCTTTAAACAATTTTAAGTGTTGTGATTACCAAGATTGTAATCAATTTTGTGTGTTGTGTTGCAATTGACGACATTTAATTTCTTGACATTTTAAAAGGTATTTTGGTTTACGTTCATTATCACTTTAAAAATAGAGTCTGTCTACGCTAAGAGTACTCCGACATAGGCAACCAGCAATACAAGTGCGCATGTGTATTAATTAAAAATACGCACACCATGATCAAAAACAAAATTCCATACAACACTTTTTCACTCTGACCTCAATATTATAATGAAAACACGTTCAATTCATTTGTTAGAAAATGTTTTATAAATTGAACAAAAAAATTTAAAAAAAAAATTTTAAAAACGCTTTTATTTAACAATTACTTAAAAAAATTAACTAAAAAGAAAAAAAGAAAAAAAATTTACAAAAAAAATCACAGAAAAAAAATTACAAAAAAATAAAAAAAAAATAAAAAAAAATTTTTTTTTAAGAAACGCTATTTATTATTTAACAATAATCAAAAAGAAATGAACTAAAAATAAAAAAATAAAAAAATTTACAAAAAAAAATCACAGACATTACAGTTAAAAATAAAAGCGTGGCGCATTAATATATATAATATTTTACAACAAATATTTTACAATAAATATTATATATTAATGCGCCACGCTTTTATTTTTAACTGTAATGTCTGTAATTTTTTTTTGTAAATTTTTTTATTTTTTTCTTTTTAGTTCATTTCTTTTTGATTAATTGTTAAATAATAGCGTTTCTTAAAATTTTTTTTTTATTTTTTTTTTTATTTTTGTAATTTTTTTTTCTGTGATTTTCTGTAAATTTTTTTTATTTGTTTCTTTTTAGTTAATTTTTTTAAGTAATTGTTAAATAATAGCGTTTTTAAAATTTTTTTTTTTAATTTTAAAATTTTTTTTTACAAACACCTCCACAGCGTATTGTCATCGAAGATAAACAAGTGTGCAAAGTTTGATTCATATTGATACGGTAGAAGTATTAAAATTTTAAGTTGCAAGATTTGATGGATCTAAGAGTAAGTTAAATAAAAGCGTTTAATTAGTTTACCATTAAACTAAAATTTTACTATTATTACTCTTACTTTATTATTTTTCGTTACATTATTTACTATTATTACCTTATTATGTATGATTAGTAGGTTTTTATTTTAGACTCAAGTTTTATTTTTGGACACAAGAAATACAAGACTAATGCGCTTGAATTATAACAGAAGAGTAAACAATTTTAGTGATTTGTTGTTTATGATTTCAGATTGTTTATTTCATATCATTAAAATTAATGTCTGTGACTAGTTTAATACAACTGTTTGCACTTGCCCATGTTTAACTCATTTTTAGTTTCATAGTTATCTTTTGGTTTTGTATCGGTTCATTTCAATTTTTTGTAGACTGAAGTTGAAAAGTTTTGTAAGCCGTGTTTTGTTAACATGCGTGATAGTGAATGTGTTGAGTTTTTGAAACATAAAAGTGGTCAACATTAAAAAGTAGAAAAAATTGTTTTGTTAAATGTAATGGTTAAAATATTATTAATTAAGGAATCTTTATGAAAGTACAATAATTATAAGCAATCTGAACGATATAATTGAAAACGCTTAAAGCAGCGGTTCCCAAACTTCTATCTTTTACGCCCCTTTTGCCAAAAAGAAAACTTCTCACGCCCCCTGGGCAATGAAAAATCACGTATTACGTTGAATAACCATCCATTTATTTTTTTATTTTTTGTAGCATTAGAAGTCGCAATTTAATTTTAACAAGAGACAAAATAAATCAGTGGATGGATGAACTTGCATTTTTTTTTAAAAAAGGTTGATTATTAGAAAGTGCACAGATGCTTTGTTTTTATTGTAACAAGTGCTGAAAACACTTTTTTGCACAGATAGGTGCTTGATAAAGATAATTACAATTACTGCCGCTTGCTGTTATATACTGGGGTAAACTTGGTAAGACTTAACCCAAAATGATGTTTTGTCAATTTTATCGAAATCGTTTTTCGCAGCAGAAACATTTTTTATTTCTAAAACTTGTTTTTTAAGTAATTCGGACAGGAAGTCTATGTTGACACTGAAAGGATCCGTTATGGAGGGTAAAGCTATCTCGAAGTCCCGCGCCCCCCTTGACGTGTCTTCACGTCTCCCTTGGGGGGCGCGCCCCCCACTTTGAGAACCGTTGGCTTAAAGGATAATGTTTATTTTTGTTGGATGTAGATATTTTTATGATGGAACATATGCCAAGATAATTGTCAGGTGAAGAGGAAGATACGCGCCAACTAGTGTAAAACTTTCGTTTACAATTTATAGGCGCTTGTCTCGCGCGGAGTACTCTTACAGTAGATGGACTATATACAAAGCATATGCAAAGGGGGGACCCAAAAAAACCGGACTGAGATACACTACCATTTGTAGATATAGTAGAGAGTTCTCCCGTTAGATGTAACAGAGTGATTTTTTAGTTCTGTTACCCAATTGTTAATGTCTGGTAATTTTTTTCTAAGAAAGGGATATTTTGTTTTGTGACACAAAGTTGGTAGCCCTACTCAACCGGTATAGATACGACAGTTTGAGTTGATTCTCCTTGAGTTGCGTAAAATTTTGTGCTGTTTCCAGTTGTGTTACGAACAGAATGTCTTTTACCCTAGAACAACGGGTTTTCATTCTTGAACAATATTTTGCTACAAAATCGTATGCGAGTTTAAAAGAATCATTCCAAATTAAATTTTTTGGTGTTCCTCCACTCTATTCTAGTCAATTTCTAGGCTAACTAACTGATTTTTAGAGGCAGGTATTGTTTGCAGCAGAAAACGTAGTGGTCGACCAAAACTCTTGACAGATGACGTTAAGAGAATGTGGAAACAAGATTGCTCAATTCTCCATGGAAAAGTTTACAAAAACTTTCCTCGCATGTTGATTTGTCATGTTCGAGTGCTCAGAAAGCTGCTAAAAAATTGAAATTGTATCCGTATCACATACGATTAGTTCTAGAGCTTCAGCCTCCAGATTTAAACAAGAGATTGTTTTAGGATAAAAGACATTCTGTTCGTAGCACGACCGGAAATGGCACAAAATTTTACACAGCTCAAGGAGAATCAACTCACACTGCCATATCCATACTGGTTGAGTAGGGCTACCAACTTAGTGTCACAAAACAAAATTTATTTTTTTTAGAAAAATGTTACCAGACATTAACAATTGGGTAACAGGACTAAAAAATCACCCGGTAGTAGAGACCTTCGACAAACAACGTACTCTCTGTTGTGTTGAGTCTGCGACGTTGTTAAGGCAGGTTTAAAAGAACAAAACATTGTGTTTGAAATTTTATTTACTGCGTGAAAAATCGACAAAGGAAGCTTACCAAATGCTTCAACAGACTTTCTATAGCCGTTTGCATGTTCAGTTGACAGAATGGATCTTATGGGAATCGTCACTGCTATTAGCCCAACTAAAAACAACAATTATAGGCATTAGCATCCGTTTATAAATACAGTTTTTAAACCTCTGTAGAACACATACTGCCCGTTCCCAAGCTTTGTGCAGCTGAGAGGTATGCATTACGTCACTACTACTGTGAGAGATTGCGTTAGTAGTAGTAACGTTTTACTTGTATTATGTTTGTAGTAGTCAAGGGTACTATCCAAACTACATATATATTCTGTGTCGCCGTCTACAGCGAATAGTCAAAACAATACCCATGTATGTCACCGCACTAGGCAGCCTACTGTAATCACCCCTTTGTTCATGTGCATACCCTGTGCACAAGAACATTAGTTGGCCGAGGTGATACAAGAACGTCAAATAAAACTTTGACGAAAACCAGTAAAATAAAATATGTTGTTGCTGTTAAAAAAAAATAAAACCAAACAATTTTGGTCTGTAACAAGAATTTAATTTTACGGAAAATTTTAGTTAAATAACAATGAACAAACAGCAGCTAAATTTTGAATAAAACACTACCGTAACACATTCCAGTGCTATAAAAATTTATATAGCAATAACATTATCAAAAGAAACAAAAATTACAATAATAGCCATAATAATTATAGTTACGTTCATAATATTACAATTCATTAAATTTCAACCTTTTAAAATTTTATATAAGGCTGAAAGTATATTATTTTAAAAGAATGTAAAATAAAAGTGTTTTCAAAGAATTTACCATAAATTTGGATCCAAAAAAAAAATGCACGATTTAAATTTGCAAAAATTTGCTAACGTTAGCTTAAGAATAGCAGAATACTATTAAATCATAAAAGAACTTTAATATTTTTGAATTACACAAACAGAAATCTACAAAATACAAAATTAATATTCAATACACCAAAGAAAAAGTTAATAGTTAACCATTTTGATAATTTTAAATTTTGACCAAAAAAATAAATAAATCTTACTTAAAGGTTAAGAATTTCTGATAAAAACAGAATAACAAAATGTACATTATGTTTAACTCAAGAAGATTAGAAGAAATTTGTATTGGATGTCCAGTACAATCTATAAGGATAATTAATTTAAATTATTAGAAATAATATTAATGAGATTTGTAAAATAAAAGGATTTTATTAAGTTTTAGCCAAAAGATTTAAAAAAGATATATATATTAAAAAAATCAATTTACGTTCATCATGTCTGTTACAAGAAGATCATACAGGTTCAAATCGCATTGAAACTTGCAGGAAATGGTTTCCAAGTGTAGCTCAACAAGGTCTTGAGTATATAAATGTTAAAGTAGATAAATAATAAAGTTGACATACCAGAAAGAAGTAGACAATAAACTAGATTACTTAGCCCCATTCTCCTCGTTTTACTTCCTTGATTAACAAAAGGTTTTTGGATGTTAAAAGAAATGTAGACTTCTATCATACATTGCAGGTATTCGTGTATATACAAGAAAAACTCAAGCAGCTCATATTAATTGGAAAAGGTACAATCTCTCCATCGTTAAATCAATTTTGGCATTATTTTTTTTTTTTTTTTTTTTTTATTGAGTGATGATGCCTACATAAGCCATGGACTTGTGCGTAGGTAATGATATGTAGTGATATACAGATGAAAAAATGCCAGACCTGACCGGGAATCGAACCCGGGACCCCGGCATAGTAGCCAGTTGCGCTGATCACTACACCACGGGCCGGCCAAATGTATTCTTTTGACTAGCTCATCTAATTTTGTTACATATATCGGCAACTTGAACCCATTTTAAAAGGGTGAAGAAAATATAAATCAAGCCATAAAAGTACCGGTAAAAACTTAAAGAATTTACGAGAAACAAAATAATCAACCAAACATGGCCACTACTAAACACAGACAGACAAGAGTGCAGAGAGACGATCAGCTGACGTAATAGAGTAACCGGTAACCTCAACCAATCCAACACCAGAACAAATACACCAACACGTAGTACACTGAACTAGCTATAGATGCAGAAGCGTACGGTCAAGTAGCAGAATTACAGAATGAAAAACAAAACTATGTAACATACATACAGATGTTACACTACTGCCCAGTGAAGAGCAATGAGATGATTAGTACAGTGTTATGATGTAACAGCAGTCTGGTACTTCGTCTGTCCCCTTCATCCGACAGCTGCACAAAGCTTGGGGACGGACAATATTTTTTAAGGTAGAACAACTCAAGTTTTGCTTGAAAGAAAAAAAAATTATGTATTTTGTAGATTATTTTTTATTAAACATCCTATGTAGGATTTTTGAACAGCCGTATTATTTAAAATTGAAATATATATTTTCTAACCACCAGAATACGGTAACATAAAACACTTACCTATGTTTATAGCCCTTTCGTGTATCTTGTACACATCTTCAGTAAATTAACATTTATTACCAATAAATAATAAATAAATAATAAATGAATAAATGTTAATTTACTGAAGATGTGTACAAGATACACGAAAGCGCTATAAACATAGGTAAGTGTTTTATGTTACCGTATTCTGGTGGTTAGAAAATATATATTTCAATTTTAAATAATACGGCTGTTTTATTACCAATAAATAATAAATAAATAATAAATGAATAAATGTTAATTTACTGAAGATGTGTACAAGATACATGAAAGCGCTATAAACATAGGTAAGTGTTTTATGTTACCGTATTCTGGTGGTTAGAAAATATATATTTCAATGTATTTTGTAGAATGTTTAATGAATTGTAATAAATCCAAAAACTGTAAAAACATTTTCTTCTATTGGGGGGGGGGGGGGAGGTATACACCGGTGTATACCTTGGACTATTCGAATTGGCGCAAGCAGCTTCGGTGTTTATTTATTCCACTCTTCACCCCTCACCATGCAACGACGGTACAGTAACAAAAGTATACAGTAGCTACTGTAATGTGGGAGTCATGCACGGTCACTACGCTTTCTTTTCACTGTTGTTGTTGTTTAGGTCAACAGCCGAAAGGCTGGTTTGAACCTCTAGAGGTTTTACTAAGTAAAACGAGGAGTGAGGTGGTTTACGATTGCCTTCCTCACTGAGTGGAAAAGTACGCTTATCAGCATGTCGAGCCCTCTGAAAAGCACATATTTTCCACTCTGTAAATGACAACTTCACTTCAATCACCACAGGGTCTGGCTGTACAATGAAATTCATTACTTTCAGAGAAGATAACTCTGATTAGTGTCTTTTACACCTCTACCTCTTCTGTTCTTAAATGATTCAGTCATTTAATTGGCTGACCATGTGATAAGAAACAGAACTATTTATTTTAGCCCTGCAATGAACAGATTGAGTGTAAATAATTTGACACTCCACCTGTCTGTTATGGGCAGTTCTTTTCACTGTTGTTATTAATAATCTGTCACACATAATGATGTGACGAATTATGTTTTCATATATAATTTTCTGTTCATCATTTTTCAATATTTACCAATTTCATTTTTTACTGGAATAAATTAAATACTTATTTTAAAATGAAATAATTATTTGTGTGTTTATACATTGAAATAAGGTTGTAGGCATTTGCGTACATTATAATTTGTAGACCTTGTTGAAAGAATAGGTTATGGATATACTTAATGCAGGACTGGATGTACATGTAGAGCAAGAGTTGTGCCAGTTCAAATTGTCCACAGTATAGCAGCTGATTCTGTAACCGCTGGTTGTTTACTCAACATATCTTTCTTATGATGAACTGATTTAATTACGAGGGTTATCCAGAAAATAACCTCCGTTTTGAAATAAAAAGTAAACGAGTGAAGATACAAAAACTTTATTATATACATATTAAAACTACAGTTTTTCTCTATTTTTCGACATAGTCGCCAAACAGATTCAAGCACTTGTACCTTGGAACAGTCTTTGAAATACCCTCTGCATAAAAATCTGCCGCCTGTGAATGTAGCCAACCATTCACGGCGTTTTGAAGCTCTTCGTCATTGGTGAACCGCTAAGATGCAAGCCACCGCTTCATGTTCAGGAACAGGTGAAAGTCACTAGGAGCCAAGTCCGGGCTGTATGGGGGATGATCAAAAATGTCCCATTTAAACTTGGCCAAAAGTTCATTTGTTCTTCAAGCTGTATGAGGGCAAGCGTTGTCATGCACAAACACAACACCACGTGTCAGAAGGCCACGACGCTTGTTTTGGATCGCTTTTCTTAGTCTATTTAAAGTTTCACAGTAGACAGCAGAAGTGATGGTCGTTCCAGGTTCGATAAAATCAACGAGTAAGATGAGTAAGGTGTTGTGTTTGTGCATGACAACACTCGCCATCATACAGCTCGAAGAACAAATGAACTTTTGGCCAAGTTTAAATGGGATGTTTTCGATCATCCCCCATACAGCTCGGACTTGGCTCCTAGTGACTTTCACCTGTTCCCAAACATGAAGCGGTGGCTTGCATCTCAGCGGTTCGCCAATGATGAAGAGCTTCAAAACGCCGTGAATGGTTGGTTACATTCACAGGTGGCAGATTTTTATGCAGAGGGTATTTCAAAGACCGTTCCAAGGTACGACAAGTGCTTGAATCTGTTTGGCGACTATGTCGAAAAATAGAGAAAAACTGTAGTTTTAATATGTGTATATAATAAAGTTTTTGTATCTTCACTCGTTTACTTTTTATTTCAAAACGGAGGTTATTTTCTGGATAACCCTCATATATTGATTAAAAAAAAAACTAACAATCTCTTTTGTTTTACAGTTTCCATGAAAGTGGTACGTATGATTTACCAGCTTTTATAACAACGATATTAAGGAAAACAGGAGCTCAACAATTGTTTTATATAGGCCACAGTATGGGGACTATAGTGTATTTTGTAATGTCGTCTCAACGTCCGGAATTCGTTTGAACGTGTTCGATTGGCTGTATTATTAGCACCCGTCTGTTTTCCACCGCAGCCAAGCCAATCTTCAATTATCAGGGCTGTACTTAAACGTGCTGATGTTATCGAGGTATGTCTTATTGTTATCTTGTAAATTTCTACAGCCCATGGTGTGTCTTGAGTTTTCACCAAACTCTCTCTGTTAGTTGCTAGTGCCTTCCATTCTCTCACACCCATCACAAAAGCATTTTTAATACCATACATCTAATTTTTTACTTTCTCTTATCTATATGAATATATAGGAAGGAAAGTATTGTTTTCATGTAGATTTTTTGAATTCTAGTTTTCCGGATCTACGCATTTTCAGACCCCCCCGAACCCAAAAAAAAAAGTTTTTAGCGATTGGTCTGCGCACGCGCGCGCGTGTGTGTGTGTGTGTGTGTGTGTGAACAAAATATCTCAAAAATGGAACATTGTACGAAGTTGAAACTTAAAACTTAAGTTAGGTACCACTAGAGGACCCAACACGAATATTTTCATCAAAATCGGTCAACCGGAAATAGTAGTTTATTTATGTAATTTTTCACTTTTTTGCAATTTTCTCAAAAACTGCTTCGATGATTTTTTTTAAAAATCACCTCATTTACTACATTTTTATACTCTACACGAAAAGGGTAGGGTGGGTCTGCTGAAATTCTTGGTGAGGCTGTCCTCTCATGGAAAAAAATGGTTTTTTTTAAGATTTCGGCTTTAATATGCATTTTAGCACAAAATTGTATATAGTAAAAGTTAAAGAAAATTTAAAAACAAAATTAATTAATTTTTTTTTTGTTTAACGTCCGACTGTTTTGCAATTACTGCTAATGCAGATGATGAGAAGGACGATAGATAAAAATGATTGATGAAAAATGCCAGACCTGACCGGGAATTGAACCCGGGACCCCACATAGAAGCCAGTTGTGCTAACCATTACGCCAACCGGCCGGCCAGTTGGCATAATGGTTTTTTTTTTTTTTTTGTCATCAGTCTCTCGACTGGTTTGATGCAGTTCTCCAACCTGTTCTATCTTGCGCAAGTCGTTTCATATCTACATACCTGTAACACCCTACATCTTTTGTAATTTGCTTTATATATTCTAATCTTTCCCTCCCTCTACAATTTACTCCCTCAATGTTACCCTCCATTATTGATAGCCCAATACCTGGATGTCTTAGGATATGCCCCACTAGCCTATCCCTTCTTCTGGTAAGATGCTTCCATATACTTCTTTTTTCATCCACTCGCCTAAGAACCTCTAAATTACTTATTTTGTCTACCCACCTAATCTTTAACATTTTCCTATAACACCACATTTCAAAAGCTTCTATCCTCTTCCGTTCTACAGCCCCTATCACCCACGTTTCACTTCCGTATAATGCTACACTCCAAACATAATGTTTTAAGAAATTTTTCCTAATCTGTAAATCAATGTTTGTAGTCAGTAAGCTGTTTTTCATTTGAAAGGCTTTTCTAGCTTGAGCAATTCTACTTCTGATATCACTTGTGTTTCTACCATCCTTTGTTATTTTACTCCCTAGATAGCAGAATTCCCCAACTTCCTGTATGTTTTCGTTGCCTACTTTTAAATTTCCCATCTCTTCTAAACCACTCTTGCTGCTGCACAACACTTTCGTTTTGTTCTTATTAATTTTCATGAAGTAATCCTTCCTCAAGATCTCATCCATTCCATTTAAGGCATCCTCTAGTTCATTCTTTGCCTCGGCTAATACTACTATATCATTGGCGAATCTCAACATTTTTATTGTTTCTCCTTGAATTTTTATTCCTACGTCAAATTTCTCCTTCACTTCATTTATAGCCTCTTCTATATACAAGTTAAAAAGTAGTGGTGACAAAGAACAACCTTGTCGTACACCTTTTCTTACAGCAGCCTCTTTTTCGTACCCCTCGATTCTCAAAACAGCCGTTTGATTCTTATACAGACTGTAGATAACTTTCTTTTCTTTGTATTTAATTCCTAGCCTTTTCAAAGTTTTAAACATTTTACTCCAGTCCAGATTATCAAATGCTTTCTCTAAATCTACAAATGCCATAAAAGTAGTTTTATTTTTCTGTATCCTTTTCTCAATAATCAGTCTCAGAGCCAATATTGCATCTCGAGTTCCCATTCTCCTTCTAAATCCAAATTGGTCATCGTCCAATACTTCTTCTACTCGGTGTTCTATTCTCCTGTATATAATTCTTGTCAGTATCTTAGATGCATGGCATGTTAGGCTGATGGTTCTGTAATGTTCACACTTCTCCGCTCCTGACTTTTTTGGTATTGGAATCATAATATTTTTTTTAAAGTCCGATGGTACCTCTCCACTCTCATACATTCTGCACACAAGTTTGTATAATTTGTTTTGAGCAACTTTGCCACATCGTAATAATAATTCCGATGGTATGTTATCTATTCCTGGTGTCTTATTCATATTCATATCCTTAAGTGCCCGATCGAATTCTTCTCGTAGTATAGGGTCCCTTTTTTGATCTTCTTCAACATCAGTTTCTTGTTCTATCGCATCATATTCTAATTCTTTTCCCATGTAGAGTTGATTTACGTATTCCTTCCATCTTTCAGCTCTCTCTTGGCCATTCAACAATGGTTTACCACCTGCGCTTTGTAAATTAACAGCTTTCATCTTTCGTTCTCCAAAGTTTTCCCTTATTTTTCTATAAGCTGCGTCCACTTTACCAACTGCCATTTTACTTTCAATGTCCGTACATTTCGCTCTGATCCACTCTTCCTTCGCTCTCTTACACCTTTTGTTTATGGTATTTCTCAAGTAGCAATATTGGCTTTTACCTCTCTTGTCCTTTGCGTTTTTATATTTTCTTCGCCCATCCATCAGTTCTAAAATATCATAATGGTTATGAGGACCAATTGACGGTGAAACACATTTTATATGATTGTTGTTTCATAGAAGTTCAAAGAAGAAGATTTCAGCTCCACAATGTTTCTCTGAGTAATCTTTTTTGCCATGAAGACAAGATTGAAAGTGTGTTGCAATTGATGAAGAGCCTAAATTTGTATAACTGTACATAACTTATATGATGTTTTTAAGTAAGTTATACTATAAATAATTTTGTATGCATATAAATGAGTTTTTAAATATAAATGAAGTGAAGGAGAAATTTGACGTAGGAATAAAAATTCAAGGAGAAACAATAAAAATGCTGAGATTCGCCGATGATATAGTAGTATTAGCCGAGGCAAAGAAAGAACTAGAGGATGCCTTAAGTGGAATGGATGAGATCTTGAGAGAGGATTACTTCATGAAAATTAATAAGAACAAAACGAAAGTGTTGTGCAGCAGCAAGAGTGGTGTTGAATGCGGTAGCTGAATGGTATTACAGCTCCTACACTCTGCTTCAAACGTTAAAATGGTGAGATCTAATATCACCCGGAAACTAAAGACACGGCCCTGTTTCGAAGCAAGGGCTAGGCTAATGCACGTAACTCGAAAGGAGCAAATGTAAAGGGATTTGATAGGAACACATAAAAGGTAATTATTATTACTGCAAGAACTGTAATTGTTGAGGTACTCACTTTGATACGGGAACGTTAATTGTCCAGGTTGATGAAACGAAGTAGAACTGCGGTGAAACACACTGAACTGCACGTAGATATTTGCAAATATCGTAGCACTAAAGTCACTGGAAGACACGTTAATAAAGTTACACAAACCACTGATTATACTAGTACTTGCAGCGGGTAGACATGAACGTAACAGATAATGCTCGAGATAAGACGATTGCATAGGTTTCGTTAATGATGCACAAGAAAAGAATTCGATTTAAATAATAATACGAATTACGCGTTAAATGAATAGACTGGGGCCGAATTACTCTGTATAAACGGCGACAAAACGGTAAAATGCGTAGTACGTTACTTGAGAAGATCATACGGGGTCGGCGGCGTAGCGTCGGTTGCACGGACGCGCGACATACGGCTTGCTTGCTTAAACGTTCGAACGGGAGTGAAAGTGAATTGAGGGAGATGACAATATGGCGATAGAAAGGAAAAAGGGGAATTTTGCCATTGGAGGAAGTCGAGTCACGTGGTAGTCGGACTACACACATCCGCGAAGAAAAACAGTGCCTGGATCGATACAATATCAATAATCCCAACATAAGCGGGAGATCATTGTTCTAGAGAATTCTGCAGGCGCGGACATTCAAACTGGCGTGATACTAAACATCCCGCCCACCTAAAAATACAAAGGATTTTTAAGCAAGACGAGCGGACGAGAGCAAACGTCGGTGATCGAAGAGGTTGCCGCCCACCAAAGGCAGGAAGGCAGAACGAAGCGTAGAAATCGTTGACGAAGATGAAGAAACGATGAGAAGCGCAGGACGGAACATCTTGAGGTGGCGTCTCCAGTGCGCGGACTGAAGCGGCCCAGAAGAGAGGAACATCTTGAGCGGACTCACACGGGAGCCCCACGAGAAAACGGAAATTTTGCTGTGCTCACAAGCGAGGGCTTGAAAGCAGTTACGACGAAAAGCGACGAAAACGAAGAGAGGCTCGAAGTCTTCAAGCAGGAAGAACTTCAAGTGAAACGTTGCGAAGAGGACGAGACGAGACGAGACGAGTGTGAATCAATGCACAGATTGATCCACGGCGAAGGCAGCTAGGGGCCCTGAACGTTGACGAGATGAGACGTTACGAGTGTGAATCAATTCACAGATTGATCCACGGCGAAGGCAGCTAGAGGCCCTGAGCGTTGACGATACGAGACGTTACGAGTGTGAACCAATTCACAGATTGATCCACGGCGAAGGCAGCTAGAGGCCCTGAGCGTTGACGAGACGAGACGTTACGAGTGTGAATCAATGCACAGATTGATCCACGGCGAAGGCAGCTAGAGGCCCTGAGCGTTGACGAGACGAGACGTTCGCAAGAAACAGAAGTCCTGCGGGGTGAGTTTAACGTCGTCCCAGGACGCAAAGAAGGCGAGTTAGTGCGTTGGAAGAAGAATGAGCGAGGATACTGGGCGCATGTAGTTACCATGAGAGGTTTTAATTTCGACGACGCGCACGACGTTGTCACGACCAGGAAACAGTTTGACGATTACACCTAAAGGCCATTGGGATGGCAAGGTGGACATTTGACGAGCGATTACAATTTGCCCTATGGCGACGTTTTGACCGACTTTGGTCCATTTGTGGCGTTGTATCTGAGTGTGTAAATAATCGCGAGACCAGGATTTCCAGAATGATTGCGTTAAGGTTTTTAATAGCAACCATTTGGACGTGATTGAGGTATTTTCGGCGATCGATTTCTCAGGAGGTTGTAGAAGCGGAGCTCCGATGAGAAAATGTCCAGGCGTTAGAATGTTTTCGAGTTCGGAGGGGTCTGGAGACAAATCCAGTAACGGTCTGCTGTTGAGCACGGCTTCGATGCGAGCGAAAAGTGTGGCGTATCACATATCAGAGTGCGTGATCGTTTGACGAAGAAGACGATGTAAGCAATGTTTTGCAGATTTGACGCTGCTTCCCACAGACCACCAAAGTTAGGCGCAGAAGGTGGGTTAAGAAACCATTCGATGTTTTTGGCGGCTAAACAGGCGCCAATTTGCGATGAAGACGTTCGGATTGCACTGTAAATGTCGTGGAAGGCGTTCTTGGCTCCGACGAAATTGGTTCCGTTGTCGGAGAAGACCTGAGCGGGAAGTCCTCGGCGTGAAGCGAAGCGATCGAAAGAAGCGAGGAAGGCGTTGGTGCTGAGATCTGATACGAATTCCAGATGAACAGCTTTGGTGCACATGCAGACGAAAACACATAAGTATCCCTTAGTAGTTGGGGATTTCTGAGCGAGTTTATTTTTACTGTGAACGGACCAGCATAACGATGCCGACCGAGTGAAACGGACGAGAAGGAGTAACTCTGGATGACGGGAGATCGGCCATGATTGGTTGAACTGTTGTTTTGCTAAATCGAATACAGCGGGTGCAGTGACGTATACGCTGTCTGATGACGCTGTGAGCGGAGAAAATCCAGAATTGCTGCGTTACAAGCGATGAGTCGTTCTAGGTCCAGAATGTAAGGAAATGTGATGATAATATCACATACCAAGTGTGTGAGGTGACAGTGTTTGGGCAGCAGGTACGGATGCTGTTGATTGAAATTGACGTTGGCGTTAGATAGACGACCGCCCACCCTGAGGGCTCCGTCTTGATCGATGAACGGTTTGAGCGAGCGAAGGATGATTCCAATTGTTTACCTCTGCGCAAGCGGCTAGTTGCGAAGGGAAGTGCGTTGCTTGAGTGAGCTTAATGCAGACTATTTTAGCGTGATTTAACTCAGATGCGGTGAGAAATGATTCGAATTCGTTGGTTTTGCTGCGAAGACGTTTGAGAAGCGAAACATGTAGGCGATGGACTCGAAGCATTCGGTTGTAGCTGGAAAATCTCGTTAACAGTTGGTCGTCCAATTCGGGTTTTACATTGGCGACGAGTGTGATCTGCGTTGGACGTAGGTCGAGCTGATCGTTCGGAAGCTGGGGTGTGCTGACGTCGGGCCAGGCGGATGCGATGGTGAGATATCGAGCAGGTCCGTGCCACCATATGGCACTGTTGAGAAGACAGTCCGGTGCGCAACCTCGAGAGGCGATGTCAGCGGCGTTTTCGTTGGTTGGTATGTGAGACCACATATCCGCGGTGGTTTGTTGAAGAATGCGCAGGACTCGATTGGTGATGTAAATTTTTAACAAGTGCGGAGGCGTTCGGAGCCACGAGAGAACAATAGTGGCGTCGGAGTGAAGTCGTGTTTCACAGACGTTGAGTGACTTTGCGAAGTCCGAAATTGAGGCGAAAAGGCGTGCTAACAATAGCGCAGCGCACAGTTCCAAGCGTGGTATCGTAACGATCGTTTTGGAGGGAGAAACACGGCTTTTGGCTTTGAGCAGGTGAACGTTAACAGTGTTGAGATGCTGAACGTGAAGATAGATGCAGGCGGCGTAACCCTTTTCAGAGGCGTCACAGAACCCTAATATGCGGTAGGCAGCTCCGTGAGTCGTTAATTGTCGAGGTAGCGAGAGCGATTTGAGGCATGGCATTTTGTCGGCAAATGCCAGCCATTGCTGGGCGAGCCCTTGAGGTAAAGGGTCGTCCCACGATAAGTCGTTGTTCCACAGAGTTTTGATGAGAGTTTTGATCCAAAACGTTATGGGAGTAAGGAATCCCATAGGATCAAAAATACGAGCGAGATACGAAAGTACGGAACGTTTAGTGGGTGTACCGTTAAAGGAAGCAACTTGATACGTGTAGGCGTCATGAGTGGGTGACCATTGGAGGCCCAAGATTTTTATGGATGAATCGTGTGAAAAATCAAGCGATGATTCCAGAAAGCTGTCCGGAAAACGTTCGAGAAGTGAGGCGCAATTGGAAGACCACTTGCGAAGTTCGAATCCTCCACGTGCGAACAATTCGAGAAGCTGTGATATCAAGTCGTTGGTTTCCTCGACCGTGGATGCACCAGTGATAATGTCGTCCACGTAGGAATGATGTCGTATGGCGTAGTCGGCTAAAGGATAATTGACGCCGTCGTCGTTGGCAAGCTGGATGAGCGTGCGTTGAGCGAGATAAGCAGATGGTGCGAGGCCGTAGGTGACTGTGTTCAGCTCGTACTCTCGGAGTGCTGCGTCGTTAGCAGGTTTGTAGAATATATGTTGAAACTGTCGGTCAGATTCACGAACGTTGATTTGGCGGTACATCATTTTTATGTCGGTGCATATGACAAAACGATGCACGCGAAACGATAACAATATGTTGACTATGTCGTTTTGCAGCTTAGGTCCAGGTAGCAGGACGTCGTTGAGCGTGTTGCCGGAAGAATCAGGGAATGAGGCGTTGAAGACTACTCGTATTTTTCCGTTGGGGTCAGAAGTTTTGAAGACTCCATGGTGTGGAATGATGTATGAAGACGGCGAGGATGCGAGAGACATATGCTTTAAGTCGAGGTATTCTGACATGAAGTTGTGGTATTTCTCGGATAATGCAGGCTGAGTAGAAACTCGTGAAGCGAAATTCAGTGCGGTTCGCGCTACGACGGAGCGGTTGGACGTTAACGGAGCATGGTTAGCTCGAAAAGGTAGTGCTACAGTGTATCGGCCCTGATTGTCCCGAGTCGTTGTGGTTTTGTATAAATTTTCACAAAATTCGTTGTCTGGGTGTGGCGCTGGAAGGTCGGACAATTCTTCGGACTCCCAGAACCGTTGGAGATCAGAATGCACGTCGGAAACTTGCGTGAAGAGCGAAGTCGGTTGATAAGCGTGACTAGGCGTTAATTGAGTTGGAACTTGCCCGAATAAAACCCACCCGAAGACTGTCGAAAGGGCGGAGGGCGTTCCCGGTATGAAAGATTGGCCGTCGTTAGTAACAATCTCAGCGAAAACACTGGCACCCAATAACAAGTCGATTGGGGCCGGACGATAAAACTCGGGGTCGGCTAACTGCTTGTTGGCAAACTGTTGTGCCACCGAGTGCGAGATACGAGAGGTAGGCAAATTATTTGTGATTTTATTCACCACCAGTGCAGAAATCGACGTTTCAAAATTGTTATGAGTTAGCGATGCTACATTTATTTGAGCTGTTCCCTTAATGGGCGCTGAAGCGGAAGTTATTCCCACCAGATTTTGGCGACTGGGGGAAATAACGGCGTTAATGGACTTGGCTGCGCGTTCCGTTATTAAGCAAGTCTCCGAACCGGAGTCTAAAACGGCTCGGAGTTTTACATAATCGTTTGATTCGTTTTGTACTAGCAGTAGCGCGGTACCAAGTATTACAACGGTGCTACCGGTTTGACAGGCGAGGGTAGTGTGATTTGAGTTGTCGTTGATTGAGGTTGATGCAGGTGTGATGCCGTGCTGCTGCGACGCAGGAGCCGGTTGAGCGTTTGATTGCTGAGCTGAAACTCGCCGAGTGTTAGCTTCGTTGGACGGGCTGCTCGTTTGCATGGTTGGGTGACGACTAGTAACATGGCGAGTCGCTGCGTTGTCAGAAGTGCGCGTGTTGGGCGTTGAGCTTTGACGTTCGTTGAAATTGGAAGTTCGTTTAATCGAGACTGGCGTTCGTTCGCGGTGGAGCAGAGTGTGGTGCTCTTTAGCTCCGCAAGTTTTGCAAGAACGTTGAGATTTGCAATGGCTGCGATTATGCCTACCAAAGCAGGCGAAACAGCGTCGCGCGTTTGAGATTGCTTGATATCGTTCATCGAGTGATAATAACAAAAAATCGGTACAAGTAAAAATGTTGTGCAAATTAGAGTTGCAGAAATGACAACTAGGTGCTTCGGGATCTTTGGGCTCGAATTCATGAGACTCGAGTAGCAAAGCGTGGCGTTTTGACAAAGATAATTGAGTGACGCAAATTTGCGCACGATTGGCCTGGTTGGCGAGTGCGCCGGCGATTGGTTAGGAGAAACAGATATTAGCTCCGTAGCACGCATGCGAGAGGCAATGTACGTTAATAATTGTGAATAAGACGGTATTTCGGTTGAGTTGATTGTTGATTCAAACGATTGTTGCACAGATAGACTAAGATTGCGGTAAATTATACTAAATAGCAGAAAATCCGTTAAGTCGATATTGAGTAATTTCAACGCTGAAATAGAGGATTCGTGTATTGTCAGAAATTCTTTGAACTGCTCATGGTTGAATTCTTTGGGTACAGAATAATTAAATATCTGTGACAGATGCAGATAAGCGAGTCGACGTGGGTTTGCGAAGCGTTCGTTTAACAGATTATAAGCAAGGTTGTAATTTTCAGCCGTTATTGGCAGGTGAAAAATTAATTTAAGCGGCTCGTCCCGAAGACAGGTTCGCAGATAGTGTAACTTTTGAACTGCAGTTAGTTGCGAATTGAAATGCACGAGGTCGTTGAAGAGCGATATGAAATTGGGATATTCATCCAATTTCCCGTTAAAATCAGGGATTTTTATTTTAGGTAATTGAATCGGAACACCGTCCGAAGCTGCTTTATTCGATTCGTTATTGCTAGAAGGATTATGCGCTATGATTTGATAATATTTGTTGTGAATATCGTTCTGTAAATTTGCAATGCATTGTTCGTTTTCCGCGTTGTAATTATCGTTTAATTGCTCAAGAAGGTGACTTAGAATCTTGTCAAATTCTTGTCGCAATCGGTTTGCTTCCGTATGAAAAGATGCGCTAGCAACTGCTGGTAATTTAATATTTGTTTGAACGTTTATCATATTGCTTAATTCCCGTGCGATTCTGCGCGCTTGAACGAACAGTGGGTCTGAAACTGGATCGATTGTGGAAATATCGAGGTCAGGCTCCATGGCGAATGCAAAGTTTTGTAAATATTTTGAATAAAATGAATTAATTTGTTTTTGAACACCCTATGGTTTGAGAAAAATTGAAAGCTCGTTTTTGAATACACTGTAGTGGAAAATCACAAATTGGTTTTGACAGATTCGGATAACCGATACGTTTGAGATAGTTCGAATTATTGACACCAGTTCGGATTGTTGACACTGGTTTACGAAAAGTTCGGATTAATGACACTCGCTTAATACTCGTTCGGATTAATGACATTCGCTTAATACTCGTTCGGATTAATGACATTAGACCTTGCTAAAGGTTTCGATTTTGTTGCAGGCTCGTTTGAAATATTTATTATGTAATTGAAATAAATAAATATAGTTATGATATTCGCTGGCGTTGATGTAATAACAACGATTTGATGTTGCCAGAGCGGACAGCTGATGTGAACTGCAGCCGGTCAAAGCGATGCTGAGTGCGTGAGAGGTGGGGCGATTGGTTGCTATGGCAACGTCCCCCTTCGTTAAGTGGATAAGATGGCCGACCGGCCTCGCGTTGGTCGTTGTTAGAAAGAGAGCGAAATGTACCGGTTTGTCGCGTGGTAAGCTGGCGTTGTTACCACCACGCGCGCACATACACACACACAAATGACGTTATGTTTATGAATGAAATCACGTATTAATTATTGTATACTGTTGACTGCTCGTTGTAAATTTGAATAAAGAATTGTTATATCAACAATTGCCATACAAAGCTATGATTTTACGGCAGAGTTGAATAACAGTTATGTGTGTTAGTTGTATTGACAACATTTGCTTTTTTCAATACAATGTACACTTTTGTTTGTAAGATGCCACTTGCAAATAACGTTAACTGATAATAAGCGTGGACTGTATATTTTAAAATTATTAAGTAAATATCCGGCACGGCTTAGGACCACTTTGTTGAATGCGGTAGCTGAATGGTATTACAGCTCCTACACTCTGCTTCAAACGTTAAAATGGTGAGATCTAATATCACCCGGAAACTAAAGACACGGCCCTGTTTCGAAGCAAGGGCTAGGCTAATGCACGTAACTCGAAAGGAGCAAATGTAAAGGGATTTGATAGGAACACATAAAAGGTAATTATTATTACTGCAAGAACTGTAATTGTTGAGGTACTCACTTTGATACGGGAACGTTAATTGTCCAGGTTGATGAAACGAAGTAGAACTGCGGTGAAACACACTGAACTGCACGTAGATATTTGCAAATATCGTAGCACTAAAGTCACTGGAAGACACGTTAATAAAGTTACACAAACCACTGATTATACTAGTACTTGCAGCGGGTAGACATGAACGTAACAGATAATGCTCGAGATAAGACGATTGCATAGGTTTCGTTAATGATGCACAAGAAAAGAATTCGATTTAAATAATAATACGAATTACGCGTTAAATGAATAGACTGGGGCCGAATTACTCTGTATAAACGGCGACAAAACGGTAAAATGCGTAGTACGTTACTTGAGAAGATCATACGGGGTCGGCGGCGTAGCGTCGGTTGCACGGACGCGCGACATACGGCTTGCTTGCTTAAACGTTCGAACGGGAGTGAAAGTGAATTGAGGGAGATGACAATATGGCGATAGAAAGGAAAAAGGGGAATTTTGCCATTGGAGGAAGTCGAGTCACGTGGTAGTCGGACTACACACATCCGCGAAGAAAAACAGTGCCTGGATCGATACAATATCAATAATCCCAACATAAGCGGGAGATCATTGTTCTAGAGAATTCTGCAGGCGCGGACATTCAAACTGGCGTGATACTAAACAAGTGGTTTAGAAGAGATGGGAAATTTAAATGTAGGCAACGAAAACATACAGGAAGTTGGGGAATTCTGCTATCTAGGGAGTAAAATATCAAAGGATGGTAGAAGCACAAGTGTTATCAAGAGTAGAATTGCTCAAGCTAGAAAAGCCTTTGAAATGAAAAACAGCTTACTGACTACAAACATTGATTTACAGATTAGGAAAAATTTCTTAAAACATTATGTTTGGAGTGTAGCATTATACGGAAGTGAAACTTGGGTGATAGGGGTTGTAGAAAGGAAGAGGATAGAAGCTTTTGAAATGTGGTGTTATAGGAAAATGTTAAAGATTAGGTGGGTAGACAAAATAAGTAATTTAGAGGTTCTTAGGCGAGTGGATGAAAAAAGAAGTATATGGAAGCATCTTACCAAAAGAAGGGATAGGCTAGTGGTGCATATCCTAAGACATCCAGGTATTGGGCTATCAATAATGGAGGGTAACATTGAGGGAGTAAATTGTAGAGGGAGGCAAAGATTAGAATATACAAAGCAAATTACAAAAGATGTAGGGTGTTACAGGTATGTAGATATGAAACGACTTGCGCAAGATAGAACAGGTTGGAGAACTGCATCAAACCAGTCGAGAGACTGTTGACAAAAAAAATAAAATAAATGAGTTATGTGTATTTTGTCTACCCTGTACGATAACAGTAATTTTCTGTCACCAATTGAATTTTGAGGATCAGTCATTGTTATTTTTATTAGTATTATTATTATTATTATTATTATTCTTTCTTAATCCCTAATGTGTGTGTACGTTGCAATCTGTTCAATTGAGAACAATAAGCAACCCCATGAGCCAATGAAATGAGGATGATGTGTAGGACGTGTAAATGAGGTGTAGTCTTGTACAGACTCAGGCCGATCATTCCTGAGAGAGTATGTTGGTAACCACTGTCTAGTATTCAAATCCCTATAAAAGTAACTACCTTTACTAGAATTTGAACCAGGAACTTTATTTCCGAAAATTAGCTGTTAAACAGCTGACTCACGGCGACAACTTTACTTCTAGACCAACCCTGTGGGTTAATTAAGCATTTCGCTTGAAATGCGCCCGGTAAGAGTTTTCGCAGCCGGCGCAAGCGAACTGCTTATTTAGCGCTAACAACTTTGATCGAATTTCACATTTATCTTTATTCTTTTAATTATTGATCAAAACATGTTTCCAATGCTTTAGTATAACATTGTTTCACTTTAAACGACATTTAGTCTTCATTTCAGTATTAAAAACAAACTGAAAACATTTATTTTCAATAATTTTAATGCCGCGGGACCCGATTTAGTATGTTTTTTTATATCGGGATCTCGGAAAATGTCCTCCTCATCCGATTGACGTTAGGCGGCAGCACCGTACATGTTACGGTTCGGCTGCCCTGTCTTATATGCTATAATTTTGCTGTAAGTTGGCATGCTCGGCTAGCTCAGTCGGTAGAGCATTAGACTCCTAATCTCAGGGTCGTGGGTTCGAGCCCCACGTTGGGCGGTTAATTTTTTTCTTCATAAAATCAATTTTATACAAACAATTTATTTACAAAAAATGTAAAACTATAATAAATTATTATTATTTTTATTATAAATAATAAATTATTTTTTAACGTCATACTTATCATCTCGCGTATTGTTATGATAGAACATAATTATCCTCACAAAATTACAATAAAATTGTAAACTGACCGGTAAGAGTTTTGCAGAAACGGTCGCATCAATAGTCAATTTATTTTTAGAAATTATATAATATAATATATTCAACAAAACGTTATGATATCCTCTCAAAATTACAATAAAATTGTAAACTGACCGGTAAGAGTTTTGCAGAAACTGCGTTGTACTAACAATTCAAAGGTATTATATATTATATATAAGGTATATATATTATATATAGATTTTTAATTTATACGTTTTTGTGATGTTTGTGCCATATTTTCAAACTCTTACCTACTCCAGATATCCTTAACCTTTTGTTACACCTTTGAATTGTTAGTACAACGCAGTTTCTGCAAAACTCTTACCGGTCAGTTTACAATTTTATTGTTATTATTATTTAATATTAATTCAAAAATAAATCTTTATAATGCATCCTGCAGTTTGAAATATTTCTATTTCATATAATGAATTAATATAATAATTTCACTAACCTTCTTTTTAAACTGCGTCACCTTTATTTTATTCCTACTTACACGTCTTTCGGTGGATCCACCATCATCAGAGTAAATGAAAAATTGAAACTAAAAATTTTTTTTCATTTATTTAAAATTTACAGAAGATGATACATCTTCTGTAAATTTTAAATAAATGAAAAAAATTTTTAGTTTCAATTTTAAAATAAAACTTTTATACAAGTGACTGAAGATGTATCATCTTCTGTAAATTTTAAATAAATAAAAAAAATTTTTAGTTTCAATTTTAAAATAAAACTTTTATACAAGTGACTGAAGATGTATTATCTTCTGTAAATTTTAAATAAATGAAAAAAATTTTTAGTTTCAATTTTTCATTTACTCTGATGATGGTGGATCCACCGAAACACGTGTAAGTAGGAATAAAATAAAGGTGACGCAGTTTAAAAAGAAGGTTAGTGAAATTATTATATTAATTCATTATATGAAATAGAAATATTTAATGTTATTAATTTTTGTTAGTAATTATTCATTGTTGTTAATTTTGTTAATTGGTTTTTTGTAATTTTGTATCAGCAGTTTATTGGATATTGTAATAATTTTGTTGTAATATAATTGGTCGATAATGACTGCATTGTTGATGCAACCGTAGATAAATAACTTAGGTTATTAAAGTATAGTAACTTTGGTAAATAACTGGTATAGGTTATGTTGTTCATAATTTAATTTTTTGAAGAGAAAGTCATGTGAGTGTTTCACACCCGATTTTTACTTTCTCTTGCCTATATGAATATATAGGAAGGAAAGTATTGTTTTCATGTCGATTTTAAGAAATCCACTCTTCACCGGATCTACACATTTTCAGACCCTCTGAACCCAAAAAACATGTTTCTAGCGATTGGTCTGGTGTGTGTGTGTGTGTGTGTGTGTGTGTGTACAAAATATCTCAACAACGGAACATTGTACCAACTTGAAACTTAAGTTACATACCACTACCGAACCCAACACGAACATTTTCATCAAAATCGGTCAACCGGAAGTAGTAGATGATTCGTGTAATTTTTCACTTTTTTGCGATTTTCTCAAAAACTGGTCCTACGATTTATTTGAAAATCGCCTTATTTACTAATTCTTGGTCAAGCTGTTTTCACGTAAAAATGTTTTTTTTTTAGATTACGGCTTTAATATGCATTTTAGCGCAAAAATTTATATCATTAAAGTTGTAGAGAATTAAAATTTCTACAACTTTTAATTCAAACATTTTTTTGTGTAATGCTTAGTTTAGCGGTAATTAGCGATTTTCTGTTTTTTCTCACGAAAATGTGTGAAAAATCAATTTTTTTTAAGATTTCGGCCTTAGAATGCATTTTATGACAAAAATGTATACAATAAAATTTATAGAAAATTAAACGATCTACAACTTTTATTTAGAGAATTTTTCTCTACAGAGCCTAGTTTAGCGTGAAAGAGTGATTTTCCGTATTTTTAAGCCAAACTGAGATTGAATTTCATTTTGCGTCTTTCACTCATGATTAAAATTAGGTTATGTTTATTGAGGTTAGTTTTTTGTTTATTTCTAATGTTTTATTACTAATGTTAGGTTTATTGTTAATTATTTGCATTGGCAAGAGAAAAGTTGTGTAAGTGTTTCACACCAATTTTTTTTCTTTGTTATAGACTGCAGTTCGCAAAATGAATCAGCATGAATTTTTGCCGAGAAAATCAGCGATTCAAGCAACAGTGCATAAGTTATGTAGTCCTCACATGGCTATCGATATTTGTTTAGCTGTAGTTGGAAACGTGTATGGAGATAACAGAAACAATTTAGATAGAGTAAGTACATTATTTTAATTCTTTCAGTACGAAAACAATATTTAAAAGTTTGATGCAAAGTACCATTTAATTTTAATAAGGGTATACAAAAAAAGCCAGCCCTTATTTCATTTTTGAGGTGTTTATGTACGAGGCGTGTTCAGAAAGTAAGTACCGTTTTTAAAAAACACAAGTAACACAATTTTAGTTCTACATGAAAGCCCAAACGTTAAACTATTTTCCGACATAGTTTCCATCGATGTTCAAACACTTGTCGTAGCGGGTGATCAATTTGTCTATACCCTCTTCGTAGAAGGTTCCTGCCACTGACGTGGACAAAACCAAGAGACTCGGAAGTGCTTTGACTTTTCTCACACGGTACAGTGATGATGGTGAGGATTTTTTAAACAAAATTGTGACAGGTGATGAAACTTGGGTCTGTCATGTCACACCGGAATCTTAAACAGCAGTCAATGGAGTGGCGACACACACAATCCCCGAAGAAACAAAAATTCAAGAAGACAATGTCTGCCCGTCTGACTACCACTTGTTCTTGCACATGAAGCTCGAGCTAGGCGGCCAACTCTTTGAAACCGACGATGAAGTGAAAACTGTCGTGGAGTTGTGGCTACATTCGTTGGCGGGAACATTCTACGAAGAGGGTATAGACAAATTGATCACCCGCTACGACAAGTGTTTGAACATCGGTGGAAACTATGTCGAAAAATAGTTTTAAGGTTTGGGCTTTCATGTAGAAATAAAATTGTGTCGAAAAAAATTGTTTTAAGAGTTTTTTTTTAAAAACGGTACTTACTTTCTGAACACGCCTCGTATGTTAGGCAATATAATTTTATGCAGAATTTCAATGTTCACAGTCATAACACGAGAAACAAAAATGATTATTATGTGGCGAATCACTCCACAAAATTGTTTGAACAAAAACCTACTTATGCAGGGAGAAAATTCATGAATAAATTACCCCAATTTTTAAAATGTTGTGAGGATTTGAATTCCTTTAAAAAGAATCTGAAAAATTACTTGATCGGTGAAACTTTTTATAGCGTACAAGAATTTCTTTCTTGATAGTAGTGTAGTGATACATTATGTGATTCTTATATTATATTTCAGATGTTATAGCTGACATGTCCTATACTCCTCCTGGAGTCTCCAGGGGGCAAAAAAAAACTTGCGGGCTATTGCTATCCAAAATTTTAATGTTACAGAAAAATAATGTCCTCCTGTTAAAAATTAAATTTTATTGTGTTCATAAAAAGAAAAATGGAGAATTCTGCTATCTAAGGAGTAAAATAATAAAGGATGGTAGAAGCACAAGTCTCCAACAATTGGTAGAGAAACGGTCGGAAAGGAATCTGAGTACGCATCTAATGTTTATTGATTTGGAAAAGGCCTATGATAATGTTCCCATCAATAGGATGTTTGAGGTGCTATCTGAAACAAACATCAACAAAGGCTACATCAGAGCAATAAGAACACTTTATAGGAACTCAGAATGTGTGATTAAATTGAATAATAAAATATCTGCGCCATTCAGGGTTAACAAGGGTTTGAAGCAGGGGTGTTGTTTATCACCAACTCTTTTCAAGATATATATACAAAGAGCACTGAGCACCTGGCGCAAGAAATGTAATGGAATGGGGATTGAAATTGGAGATACCTGTTTGTATACACTACTGTTTGCCGATGATCAAGTGCTCATAGCTAACGATGAAGAGGACATTGCTTATATGACAAGGAAACTCTTGGATGAATACTGTGAATGGGGGTTGAATATTAATATCAGCAAAACCGAATACTTGGTTATAGGGGAAGAGTCCAATGATCTTCAAGTCGACAACAAAATTATCAAGAGCACAAAGGAATTCAAGTACTTGGGGACCTACATATCATCAGACGGTTCAACTAGGAAGGATGTTAAAAATAGGATTGTGCAAGGGAGAATAGCAATCCGGAAATTGAACCCGATATTATGGTCTGCAAAAATGCACATGAATACAAAAGTCCAGTTGTACCACACTATTGTGGAGCCAATAACAACTTATGGGGCAGAGTGCTGGCAAATAACATCAAAAATAGACAGCCAGCTTAAAGCAATTGAAATGGACTTTCTGCGCCGTTCATGTAGAGTGTCCAGGTTGGACCATATCCGGAATGACGTCATCAGGAAAAGAGCTCATGTAGAAGATACCATTGTGGATAGGATAGAGAGACGACAACTGATATGGTATGGTCATGTGCAGAGAATGGGTGATGAGAGGTGGCCAAAAAGAATGTTGTTTTATGTCCCAACCAACAGAAGGAAGAAAGGTAGACCTAGGAAAACGTGGAAAAAGGGAATACAGGAAGCCATGAGGGAGAGAGGGATGGATGAAGGTGATTGGGAGGATAGAAGAGAATGGAGATTGAAGTGCGGGAAGCGGCGCCGGCCGTAGGAACCCCGGAAAAAAAAAAAAAAAAAAAAAGAAGCACAAGTGATATCAGAAGTAGAATTGCTCAAGCTAGAAAAGCCTTTCAAATGAAAAACAGCTTACTGACTACAAACATTGATTTACAGATTAGGAAAAATTTCTTAAAACATTATGTTGGAGTGTAGCGTTATACGGGAGTGAAACGTGGGTAATAAGGGCTGTAGAAAAGAAGAGGATAGAAGCTTTTGAAATGTGGTGTCATAAGAAAATGTTAAAGATTAGGTGGGTGGACAAAATAAGTAATTTAGAGGTTCTTAGGCGAGTGGATGAAAAAAGAAGTATATGGAAGCATCTTACCAGAAGAAGGGATAGGCTAGTTGGGGCATATCTTAAGACATTTATTGGACATTTATATATTGGACATAATTGGACATTTATCTTAAGACATTTATTATGTATTGGGCTATCAACAATGGAGGGTAATATTAAGGGAGTAAATTGTAGGGGGAGGCAAAGATTAGAATATGTAAAGCAAATTACAAAAGATGTAGGATGTTACAGGTATGTAGATATGAAACTTACGGATGTCCGGAAAATCTGATGTTATAAATACGTAAAATTTATTGACGTCCTGTTTTCCGGACGTTGGTACTGAAAAGGTTAAAATTCTTCTTTTTTTTTTTCTTCTTCTTCTTATTTGTTTATAACTGCATGCAGGAGACTCAGAAAGAAGATGTGTAAGACATGTCAACATAAAATTCTGTACCTACGAGGTAAAGGAAGTTAACTCCATATTTGCAATTTTTCAGAAGAACCAGAAACATTAAGAAGTTTTTTATTTTTTAAAAAATTTCTGAAGGTTCGAAAATTTTTAAAATTTGTACCAAATAAAATACGTAGCTTCTGATACGGAGACATGTCATGATTTACATGACTAAACAACTCTCTTAACTTCTACTACCCTCTGACCACCCACAGGACTTCATACTCTACGTCTTTCTGCGTTTTAATTACATTAGTGTGAACCCCTAATGTAACTCGATTTAATCAAACGAAAACAAAACTAAGACAAAATATATTGTGCTAACTCTATTCTGATAAACAAACAGCATTTTATACACAACAATGTTAGAACAAATTACATAATTCAAATAAATTCTGAGGACATCAATAAGACAATAAAAACAAAATAATTCAAAATAAAAATAACTTTTTGTCAATAACGAGTATACATTTAATTAGAGTTAAAAATAGTAGTCATTTTTAAAATCTTCCGCATCAATGCACAAAAGTGGAGTTAATGTGGTTACTACAACTTTTATAGAGCTTTCTTGCTGATTTTCAAACAAAATTTTGCCAAAATTGGAGTTAACACCCTTTACCTCTAGGGCACAGAATTTATATCCCTAAAATACGAGGTCTGTCCAATAAATACGCGAACTGAGCCCATAAAAACTTTATTTTGCAAAATTTAGTCTACATCAATTTTGTCCCCTTCAAAGTACTCTCTATTTGTTGTTATGCACTTATTCCATTTTCTTTTTCACTGTTTATAGCACCCTTGGAAGTCCTCAGCAGGCTTTTTAGTGTTCTCGTCGTTTCTTGCTTTATTGTGTCCAAATCTTCCCAGTGATGTCCCCTCATCACATTTTTGCATTTTGGGAATAGGAAAAAGTCGCAGGGGGTGATATCTGGCGAAGAAGAAGGATGATCAAGGATGGTGATTGAATTTTTTGCCCAAAACTGGCGAACAATCAACGCTGAATGTGCAGGTGCATTGTCATGGTGAAGGATCCATCCATCACCTTGACAAATGTTCAGTTAAAATAGTGTGCACTGTTGATTTTCCTAGATTCAGTTCATCAGCTATCATTCGGACAGTTTTTTGACAATCAGTATGGACAAGGGACCGCACATGATCAATGTTGTCGTCCAACACAGGTGGTTGAAGGTCGTCCCGGCCTTGCATCATCCGTGGCGTCTTGTCGGCCATCTTTAAAGCGCTTAATCCACTTGAAAACTGATGTTTTCTTCAGAGCATTATCACCGTAAACAGCTGTCAACATTTCAGTAATTTCTTTATAACTTTTACCACACTTCACCAAAAACTTGATATTGATTCGTTGCTCCGTGATTTCATCAGTTTCCATTTTCGACTAACAGTAAAAACAAGGATAACAGAAACTAACATAACTAGCACTATAGGCACAGTTTGGCGATCTGCCAAGCACTGACGACTCATTGGGAGTCAGGCAACTAGCGCTGCTAGTGGGTGGGACTATAGTCCGCGTCATGGGCGCTAGCTTGCACAAGTTTGCATATTTATTGGACAGACCTCGTACGAGGGTGTTCAAAAAATTCGCAGAATATTGGTTTAGCGTGGGAACCCTTATGTTATGACCTATGGGAATATTTCTATAGTTGATTTCACGTTCAGAATGCAGTACGGGAAGTCCATAAGCAATGTATTTCATATGGGAGTTTGAGCGCTAGTACACTAAGTAAAATTATCGACTCCGTATCACAACACGTTCTCATTTACAAACTTCTATTGTTTTTTTTTATTTTTACTTTCTCTTGCCTATATGAATATATAGGAAGGAAAGTATTGTTTTCATGTCGATTTTTCGAAATCGAGTTTTCACCGGATCTACACGTTTTCAGACCCCGTGAACCCAAAAAACATGTTTTTAGCGATTGGTCTGTGTGTGTGTGTGTGTGTGTGTGTGTGTGTGTGTGTGTGTGTGTGTGTGTGTGTGTGAACAGAATATCTCAAGAACGGAACAACCTACGAACTTGAAACTTGAAACTTAAGTTGCATACCACTACCGGACCCGACACGAACATTTTCATCAAAATCGATCAACCGGAAGTAGTAGGTCATTCGTGTAATTTTTCACTTTTTTGTGATTTTCTCAAAAACTGGTCCTACGATTTTTTTTAAAATCGCCTGGTTTACTCAATTTTTTATGCTCTACAAGGTAGGCGTCATGTGTGCAAATTCTTGGTGAGGGTGTTTTCTCGTAAAAACGTTTTTTTAAGATTACGACTTTAATATGCATTTTAGAGCAAAACTTTATATAATAAAAATTGTACAGAATTTAAAATCCTACAACTTTTATTTCAAACAATTTTTTGTATAACGCTTTTTGTATAATGCTTAGTTTAGCAGTAATTTGCGATTTTCTGTTTTTTTCTCACGAAAATGTGTGAAAAATTGTTTTTTTTAAGATTTCGGCCTTAGTATGCATTTTACGGCAAAAGTGTATATAATTAAATTTATAGAAAAGTAAAAGATCTATTTTTCCGTATTTTAGCTGACTTTTTTATATTATAGATTTTCCGTATTTCTAAGCCAAACTGAGGTTGATTTTCATTTTGCGTCTTTCACTCATGATTAAAATTAGGTTATGTTCATTGAGGTTAGTTTTTTGTTTATTTCTTATGTTTTATTACTAATGTTAGGTTTATTGTTAATTATTTGCACTGGCAAGAGAAAGTTGTGTGAGTGTTTCACACCAGATTTTATTGTGTTTTTTTGTACTGAATTTTTCTAGTATATTTACTATTATCATTTCTCATAAATACATACATATATAAAATTCAACACTCTATTTCTTTGTACTTTGAGACTTGTAATGCTGTGTATTTTATTATTTGTACTGTTTGAGAACCATGTTGTTTTCTCATATGGAATTTAAAATTTACTGTATCATTATTTTTATTTTTCAGAATATGGTCCCTCTTTATTTTAGCACGGTACCTGCAGGAACTTCGGTCAAAACTATGTTTCATTTGATGCAAATATTTAGAACAGGTAATGATAATATTTATTACTTCAATAATTTAATTGGTTATTTTTTACATCTGCTGAACTGTTTTATATCATGAACAGGCAGTTACATTGTACAGTGGGCAATGGACTGGCTTCTACTATCTTTTTTTAAGCCACATATGACTACATAAGTTCATCAAACTAAAAAAAATTCATTTCAATTTTTCAGTTTTTGGAGTCCTTTCCTGATGTTTCCCTCCTTGAACTTTCTCTAGTATTCCTTCAATCCATCCGATCTTCTCTGCCATTTCTTGTCAGAATACACAACTTTCTGTTGTTTCGTCGGTTTCTGCTGTTCAAGTCTTGTGGTCTTCAGCCTGTCGTAATTTCCTGATTTTGTTTTGAGGTCCTCAAGTGAGATTTGGAGTCCGTTCATGTCCTCCTTAATTTCCCTGATCCAGTGGGGCTGAGTTTTTCTGTTTAGGAAAAAGTTGATGATTTGTTTTGAGATTCTGGAAGAGTCGCTCCTCAAGAGATGTCCAAAGAAGGAAATTCTCTTTTAAAAAAATTTTTTTCTCTTTTCAAAAAGGAAATTCTGCTATCTTCTTTTTATATTATAAAGCTGTATGTATTGGCTATGTCCGGAAATTTTAACCCAAAATCCAAGATATGACACCCCCTCCCTGCTCAAAAGCTTAAAAGGGACAAGATTTGAGTCTGTGGAAGCTGTAAAAGAGAAAGTGGCCTGTGTCCTGAAGGAGCTAACAGAAGATGACTTCCAGCACTGTTTCCAACAATGGAAAATTTGCATGGCGCGTTGTAGGGGTAGAGAAGGAGTGTATATTGAGTGTAAGTGATTATGTATAAAATAAAAATAAAATTTTTACAACGTCAGTCTTGTTATTTAATAGCCACACCTCGTACGTTCAACTAATTTTTTTCATAAACATGCTGACATTGAAAGGACGTAGATAAGAATGAATAGTTAAAGAATGTCACACCTGGCAGGGATCGAACTCGGTACCCCAACCAACTTCCACGGCACCAAGGAAACCATTCGAAGAATGGGTACTTTAGCTAATCATTTTATCAACAAATTTTCTTATTTTTTAACGGCTAATTTATTGTTTCAAACTGTATTTATTTAATCAATTGTGCATTTCCTTTAATTTATTATTTAAAATTATTTCTACATATACAAGACACAATGAAGACAAACTATAATGCTTTTCACCGTTGATGAACTCAGACCAATCAGAACGTTTGCCAGCGTTGTCAAATTGTACGAATGTATCAGCCTGACAAACATTACGCACACATGCGTATAATAGCCACACTAGTTCACTCCGTGTCTTGCATCTCGTACTGAACACGTCAGTTATAGAGCACTTTAACATGCAATACTTTATAATATTATCAGGCAGTTGTATGTACAGTTTAGCCGTCCTTAGTTTGCTCCTACTGTCAACAAACCAAAGCCAGCTACTACAGGGTCCACGACTTTATGGATGTCGTATCCCTATTAAGTTAACTATAGGGTGATTCAAAAAGAGCGCCGGTTTTGATATATCAAATTAAGAGATTTATTTTATTGAAAAACTGAAAATAAATACATCAACAAGTTCATCTTACCTTCCGATTTCATGTATGAAAAATGATGTCATGCATGTGTCCTCCTCTACTGCGCTGGCACGCATCAACTCTGTCCATGAAATTGGATATTACTGCACGACAAGTTTCGACTTCCATTTGCCCGATAACCCGCCGAATTTCCTCCTTCAAGTCATTGATGTTTCGGGGTTTATTGGCATACACCAATGACTTCAGATGACCCCAAAGATGAAAGTCACAAGGCGTCAAGTCACACGACCTTGGTGGCCATTGATGGTCGGAATTACGAGAAATGATGCGATCCTGGAACCGTTCACGGAGCAACAACATTGTTTCTCGTGCAGCAACTGAATTTTATACGGGTGATATTGGAGATCGTACCGAAGAATTCTCCGTACAGAAGAACATCGTAAACCCAATTGTTGAGAACGGCGACGTATTGATTTTGCTGGGCTAACAGCCACACTGTCACGAACCAACGCAACGTTCTGCTCAGTTCGGCCAGAACGACGACGTCCAGAACTTTTAAGGTCGACTGTTGAACCCGTCTCAAAAAACTTTTTCATGAGCCTGCGAACTGTTGATTCATTCGGTGCTTCATTACGTCCTAGAGTACCGCGAAGTCGCCTGACAGTAGCCGCATAACTCTCTCCACTCTGGTAAAATGTTTTGACGATTAACACTCGTTGTGCAATAGTAAACTTCTCCATGGTTAGACACAGACTGCGAGAGTACTACACTGCGAACAAGAGAAACTAGGTACAACTGAATCGTCAATCGGAATGTTCTCCGAAATAGAAATGAGGTCTAACAATGTTGCCAACCAATAAACAAAAATTTACCAGCCGTTTAAAAACCGGCGCTCTTTTTGAATCACCCGTTATGTTTTAAAATTATAAGTACTTAAAACATCAGTCATGATGTGATGTAGGCCTAACAATTTCATTTTTAAAAATACTTTTGAAAGTATTTTGTTGTTACTTTTTAATCCTTACCTGCTGATTAAACACATTTTTATAATGCGCATGCTCAGTGATGTCATTATTTGTTTACAGTAGGAGCAAACTAAGAAAGGCTGGACTGTACACATTTTATAATTGTTATTGAAAGATCAAAAAAATGCCTGACGAAATATATAACAGAGCTATGAGAGCAATTATTGGCAACGTTGTTGGCAAGTCATTGGCTAGCTATGAAATAGGTAGGGGGAAATTCATATGTTCTGAGTTCATCTACGCTGAAAATTACACGGATGAGGTGCAGCTAAAAAATAACCAGACTCAATTTATAACGGACAATCAACCCATGCGTGCACATCAAGCTCCACATTGCCGAGTCACGTGACATCCCTCTCTCTATTCCAGCCGCATGATTGTCTGCCGGTCACTCAGTTGGGCGTTACCCACCGTGATTATCTGATTGTGTATTTGTTGTCTGTCGGAAAAATGCCGAGTGTTTTGTGTTTGTCACGTACTCAGGTTTTTAGTGGTTTTAACGGTTTAAGGAGGTGCAAGAAGATGACCCACGAACAGGACGACTTTCAACGTCGATAACAAATGAAAACTTCAAAAAAATTGGCACATTGATCAGAAAAGTCCATCGATTAAGTAGGTATTTGCACAATTGCAGAGATTGTAGGAATCGATTAAGAATCAGTTCAGCAGATTTTGCATGAGCATTTGAAGATGCAAAAAGTTTGCTCAAAAGTGGTCCCGAAAAATGTGGTCGTAACAATGTCTTGTCCCACACTGCAGTAGATATTAAGATGTATTTGACCAAGCATGGGATCCCTCTGATGAAATATCCACCCTACTCACCAGACCTTGCTCGGTGTTTTGTTTTTGTTCCCCAAAATAAAAGCTGTGCTTAAAGGAACCAGTTTTGAATCGGTTGATGCAGTGAAACAGAAAGCGACGGAGACAATCAACATACTTACAGAAAATGACTTTCAACTCTGCTTCGATCTGTGGAAAATTCATAAGGGATAGAAAAGGGGAGTATATTGAAGGGGATATTGTTAAAGTTGTGAAGGAATAAAATAAAATAATTTTACAGCATTAATCTGGTTATTTTTTAACCAAACCTCGTACGCCGACTGTATGATGTGATCTTTTTGATTTCTTATGTATTATACTGACCATCCTTTATAAGATATGTGGGGAGTTTGTTAACTAGTGTGAACCAGCGATAAAATTATCTTGACAGTATTCTATAAGTGTTTACATGCAGAGAGTACTTTGAAAGAAATTGAGAAAAAAATTCTGTAAATTTTCTAAGTAATTTTATAGACAGATTCCGAGAACTTTTGGACCCTACCTATTCTTGTAAAAACAAACCTGTGAACTTGTGGAATTTTGATTATAATTTATTTTTCTTCTGTTTGCCGCAGGAAAATTCCGACAATATGATTATGGTGAGAAAGTTAACTTTGAAAAATATGGGCAGGCATCACCTCCAAATTATATTTTCAATAACATGCAATCGCCTATCGCATTAATATATGGGAACAATGATGGATTTGTGAGTAGAGAGGTAATGTAAACTTTGATCGTTTTTTTTCTTTTACTTTTCTTTACTTTTTACAATTATTGAGTTACATGAAAATGTTAATTGCTCTATGTCAGCGGTTCCTAAACTGTGTGTCACGAGATCCAGTCAAATTATATAATTACGAGGGTTATCCAGAAAATAACCTCCGTTTTGAAATAAAAAGTAAACGAGTGAAGATACAAAAACTTTATTATATACATATTAAAACTACAGTTTTTCTCTATTTTTCGACATAGTCGCCAAACAAATTCAAGCACTTGTCGTACCTTGGAACAGTCTTTGAAATACCCTCTGCATAAAAATCTGCTGCCTGTGAATGTAGCCAACCATTCACGGCGTTTTGAAGCTCTTCATCATTGGCAAACCGCTGAGATGCAAGCCACCGCTTCATGTTCGGGAACAGGTGAAAATCACTAGGAGCCAAGTCCGGGCTGTATGGGGAATGATCGAAATGTTCTAGCTCTCATACAGCTCGAAGAACAAATGAACTTTTGGCCAAGTTTAAATGGGACGTTTTCGATCATCCCCGATACAGCCCGGACTTGGCTCCTAGTGACTTTCACCTGTTCCAGAACATGAAGCGGTGGCTTGCATCTCAGCGGTTCGCCAATGATGAAGAGCTTCAAAACGCCGTGAATGATTGGCTACATTCACAGGCGGCAGATTTTTATGCAGAGGGTATTTCAAAGACTGTTCCGAGGTACGACAAGTGCTTGAATCTGTTTGGTGACTATGTCGAAAAATAGAGAAAAACTGTAGTTTTAATATGTATATAATAAAGTTTTTGTATCTTCACTCGTTTACTTTTTATTTCAAAACGGAGGTTATTTTCTGGATAACCTTCGTATGAAATAGAAAGTTTTAATAATATGTTAACAATGTTGTATTATATTTTTTTTTTCATTTTATGACCACAAAGGATCACTTTAGTCTCTTTGGTTACTTCTTTTTCTTCTGCAGTTTATTTCCTTTTCATTTCTTTCTTGCCAATACTTTTTCATTCTGTCGGATCTTGCTTTTCTCAATTCGTCTGAACAAACCTGTTCTTTTCGTTTAATTGTTCTTACTGATAAAATTTTGTTTTTGTCTTTAATTGTTTCTTTGTAAACCGGTGTGCGATCATTGACATCAGCAATTGTTAGATTTAGTTCTGTTCTGTCTTTTTTGATTTCTTCAAGCCAAGGAATTGTAGCTTCTTCCGTTTTTGTACACATGAATTTTTCTACAATTTTTCTTAATAATCGGTTTTCTGGAGTTCTGAGGATATGCGAAAAGAAAGAAATTCTCTTTTTGCGCATTGCATCAGTGATTGGTTCTATTTCTTTAAAAATTTGTTCTCTTGGTAAAAGTCTGTGCTGGTTGTCAACTATGTGTTTTTTGTGTATGCAGGTTCTAATAATCCTTCTTTCTATTTTTCTGATTGTTTCTTTTATTCCGTTTCCATCAATACTGAAGAGGGTTTCACTGCCGTACATTGCTTGTGATCTTAGAACTGCTTAGTAGTGTTTAAGTTTTGTGTGAATGGAAAGAAATTTTTTGTTGTAAGTGTTTTTAGTAATTTGCTGTCCTTTGGAAAGTTTAGAAATTCTCTCATTCCATGCAGCCTTTTCATTAAGATTATATGTGATTGTTTCTCCAAGATATTTAAAACTCTCTACAATGTCGATAGGATTCCCATTAATATTTATTGTTGTATTATTATTATTATTATTATTATTATTATAGTTTTATGGCCTTCATTGGACCACTGTAGTCAGTATCTTCCGGCCCTCTTTCGTCTTCTCTCCGCCCAACATCTCCTCATCCGCTCAGAAATCAATTTCCTTTCCTCGTCTGAAATCACTCTTCCCATTCTATGTCCGACTTTGATCTGAAGTCTTGTCTGTTTGTCGTTCAGGATTCCGATGCTGTCTGACTTGTCCTTCAAATCCTCGAATGTTATGCGCAACTCTCTCATATCCTCCCTGAGTTCTTCAATCCATTGAATATTTGTCTTACTTTTCCACAGCTTTTCAATAACTCTTCTGCTCAGTCTGTCCTCCGGAGCTCTAATCAAGTGACCGAAGAAAGATATTCGTTTTTTCCTCATTGTACTTGTGACAGGTTCAATTTCTTTGTATACAGTTTCGTTGGAAGCTAATCTCCAGTGTCCATTTTCATGATAGCTTTTGTTGATACAAGTTCTGATTATTCTTCTTTCAATTTTTAGTAATTTGTCTATTGCGATGGTATTAGTGGTTTTAAAGATGGTTTCACTTGCGTAAGTTATTATTGGTTGAGTAACTGTCTTATAATGATTCAATTTTGTGGCTATTGATAGTGATTTCTTGTTGTAAGTGTTCTTTGTGGCATACTGTGCTCTTCTCAACTTATTTATTCTACTGTCCCATGCTTGCTTCTCATTGAGATTGTACGTTATGACTTCACCCAGATATTTGAAACTGTCCACAATCTTTATTTCTTGATCTCCTATACGGATTTTCTTTGCAAGAGGTGGATCAGTTAGCATAAGTTCTGTTTTTTCAAAAGATATTCTAAGGCCAATTCTCTGAGAAATACTCTGTAGTGTATTTATTTGTTTCTTGGTTTCTTGAATACTGTTAGCCAGCAGTGCCAGGTCGTCAGCAAATCCCAAGCAGTTTAAATTTATGTTGTCTCTAGAAGTTCCAACTTTGATATTCTTTGGATTACTCTTATACCATTCCCTCATTATATATTCCAGGGCACAATTGAACAACAGTGGCGACAGGCCATCCCCCTGCCTCAAACCTGTTTTTACTACAAACGATTTGGACAGTTCTCCTCTGAATTTGACCTTAGATGTTGTATTCGTCAGGGTGAGCTCTATCATTTTTATAAGTTTTGGATGGAGTCCCAAGTGTCTCAGAATTTTCAACATTGATCGTCTGTGGATGCAGTCGTATGCTTTTTTGAAATCTATGAATGCAATTGAAAGAGGTTTACTTCGTTTTCTGTAGTATGCCATGATTAGTTTCAACGTGATGATTTGTTCTGAACAGCTTCTCCATGGTCTGAAGCCGCCTTGATATTCACCAAGTTCCTTATCCAGTTGGTCTTTAATTCTGTTATATATGATCTTTGAAAAAATTTTGTAGGTGCAATCAAGAAGAGAAATCCCTCGATAGTTGTCTGGGTTGCTCCTGTCCCCTTTTTTGTGTAGCGGATTGATTACTGCTTCAGTCCAATGTTCTGGAAGTGTTTCAGTAGTCCAGATCTTTGTGAGGGCCATATGTAGGGAGGTCCGCGTTGAACCGCTAGCATGCTTCCATATTTCCGCACATACTTGACTTTCTCCACATGCTTTATAGTTTCTCATTTCATTTATTGCTCTCTCCACTTCTTGAATGGTCGGTGGATTTATGTATTCTGCTTGTGTTCTTATTGGGGTGTTCGTGTTGATCTGTAGAAGGTTCTTTGGTTCTTCACAGTTCAAGAGCTTATGAAATGCTTCCGCCATTATTTCAGCGTTTTCCCTATTATTATGAGCAAATTTTCCATTTTTATCCTTCAGTATCAATGTAGGAGGATCGTATTTATGTAACTGCTTACTAAATGTCTTATAATAGTCTCTTGTATTATATTATGTTACATAATAAATATATTTCAATTCTTTTTCTAGTCGGTACAAAAATTATCTGAAGCTTTACCGAATGTTGTAATGAAGTATGAAGTACCTGACGAAAAGTTTAGTCACCTGGATTTCATGTTCGGTATAGATGCGACAAAACTTGTTTACGAACCTATCATCAAGCTTTTACAAACTAACCGTGATGTGATAAAACCAACGCCACTAAAAGTATAAAAATAATAGGTACAAATTTTTTAATTGTTAGAAAATACCAAAGTTTATAACTGTTATTATTAAATATTTATTGTAATTTAATGTTATTTTCTTTTATTCCTGTGCTATGTTTCTAGAAATGTAAAAAATTATTGCAATTGTATTAAATTTTTATACCCTTATTTCATAACGTACTCGTATTATGACTCCTAAAGCTAAAAAAAAATACATGGTGTGCAACATAAACTGACCCATTATGTAATTGCTGCAGAATCGGTGGGTTACATTGTTATAAAATTAATTGTATGAATAGTGCGGATAATTTAAATAACTGCCCATAACAGACAGGTGGAGTGTCAAATTATTTACACTTAATCTGTTCGTTGCAGGGCTAAAATAAATAGTTCTGTTTCTTATCACATGGTCACCCAATTGAATGACTGAATCATTTAAGAACAGAGGAGGTAGAAGTGTAAAAGACACTAATCAGAGTTATCTCCTCTGAAAGTAATGAATTTCATTGTACAGGCAGACCCTGTGGTGAAAGAAGTGAAGTTGTCATTTACAGAGTGGAAAATATGTGCTTTTCAGAGGGCCCGGCATGCTGATAAGCGTACTTTTCCACTCAGTGAGGAAGGCAATGGTAAACCCCATCACTCCTCGTTTCAGTTTGTAAAACCTCTAGAAGTTCAAACCAGCCTTTCAGCTGTTGACCTAAACAACAACAGTTTAAATAAAAAAATAACAAATTATTTTAAATGTTGCATTTTTTTACCTTTTTGTTACAAAAGATGTTCAAAATGACAACCCTGAGCATCGATGGATTTTTGTGCTCAACTGATCATATGGAGAGATGTCTGACGCAAAACGTTGTTATCAATTGCATTGATTTCTCATTAAATGTTCACCTTCAGTTCATCAATATTGTGGGGATTCGATGTATAAACTCTCCTTTAAGTAGTATTTTTAAGAAAAAATTTGCAAGTAGACAACTTAGGGGATCCTTGAGGCCACTGTCCACTGGTGACAAATCAAATTTGACATGTGACATGTTGCTCCATCTTGTTGAAAGAAGCTGTATTCTTTCCCGTTATCTTTTAATTGCACGTAGAATTCTTCAAAAATATTGAGGTAAACTTGTGTATTGACAGTTTAATTTAAAAATATTGGACCCACTATATGAGAACCGTAGATGGCACACCAAACACAAATTTTTACTTTCTCTTGCTGATATGAATATTTAGGAAGGAAAGTATTGTTTTCATGTCGATTTTTCGAAATCGAGTTTTCACCGGATCAACATGTTTTCAGACCCAATGAACCCAAAAAACATGCTTTTAGCGATTGGTCTGTGTGTGTATACAAAATATCAAGAACATAGAAAATACAAGAACGGAACTTCGTACGAACTTGAAACTTAAGTTACATACCACAACCGGACCCAACACTAACATTTTCATCAAAATCGGTCAACCGGAAGTAGTAGTTTATTCGTATAATTTTTCACTTTTTTGCTTTTTTCTCAAAAACTGATCCTACAATATTTTTTTAAATCGCCTGGTTTACTCAATTTTTTATTCTCTACAAGATAGGGTAAGCGCCATGTTTGCTGAAATTCTTGGTGAGGTTTTTTTACGTAAAAAAAGTGTTTTTTTAAGATTACGGCTTTAATATGTATTATAGCGCAAAAATTTATATCATAAAAATATAGAGAATTTAAAATTCTACAACTTTTTTTTCTAACATTTTTTTGTATAACACTTAGTTTAGCGGTAATTAGCGATTTTCTGTTTTTTCTCACGAAAACGAGTGAAAAATCGATTTTTTTAAGATTTCAGCCTTAGTATGCATTCTATGACAAAAGTGTGTATATATATATAATCGAATTTATAGGAAATTAAAAGATCTACAACTTTTATTTAGAGCATTTACCTTTACAGAGAGTAGTATAGTGTGAAAGAGTGATTTTTCCGTACTTTCAAGACAAAAATGTGCTTTTCAGAGGGCCCTGCATGGTGATAAGCATACTTTTCCACTCGGTGAGGAAGGCAATGGTAAACACCTCACTCCTCGTTTCACTTAGTAAAACCTCTACGGGTTCAAACCAGCCTTTTGGCTGATGACCTAAACAACAACATATAAAATCTTTATTAATTTTTTGTTATTTAAAGTACATAAATATGTACAATAGTGAAAACACTAACTTAAATTACAAAATACCGGGTGTCCATTAAGTCTGGAAACGGCTGAATTATGGAAAAGTGAGCGTGACTAGGTGACCAGAATGACTTTAATTGCTTGTTACACCAAAAAAACTATTCTGGGTGATATTCGAAATTTTTGTCCGCCATCTTGGATCCGCCATATTGGATTTAACTTTCTTAATTTAAATAGGATGATGGTCATATGATACATGATTTCGATCTAAAATTTCAAAATAAATTCAATGGCGAAAACCGGAAATCGATATCTTCTTTCGTTTTTGAGATATTACCATTCAACTATCCAGATCGGGGCAGAACGGCCATTCCTCCCTCCTCCGTCTTTCAGCCTACATAGACAATTTAGGTAGCAAGTGAACGACTACACATAAGATTATTGAAAATAATAAGTTTTTTAATATCTGCACTTGTTCATAAATAGGAAATTATTGTCATTAAGAAATACGGAAAAACAATTTAACGGCTGATTTATTGCATTATAAAACTACAGTATTTAATTTGTTACCAGTTAATACTTATTCTTATTTTGGTAAATGTTAGTGTTTATAAGGAACTAATTGTGAAAATGAGTTACGCAATTGAAAATAAAATTACCAAATGTTTCTTGACTCAGAGTAGTTGTTCAAAGTGGCCTCCTTCTACTTACTGACAATATGATGTACGTGCGTAAAAACTAGTTACAGCATTACGAATGGATTCCCTTAGGATTCCAGCAGACTCATTTAGAATTCTTTGTTTGAGTTCATGCAGATTGTTAGGTTTCGTTCTGTAAACTTTGTTTTTTAAGTATCCCCAAAAGAAGTAGTCTAATGGACTCAAATCAGGTGATCTCGGAGCCCATTCAGTTGCTCCTCTCCTACCAACCATCTTTCTGGGAATATATATATATTTAATGCCACTTTTCCAGACCGTGCCCCGATTGCAACATCAACTGTGTTCAAGACAGTCAGAAGATTTGAGAAATCGGGAAGTGTTAACAATCGTCTCAAAATGGCATAACTGCCATTATTTAGTCAGTTATTGCCAGTTATTGGAATGATGTGAATCCACACTGGTTAAGAGAAACACACACTTAACACTCTGAAAAGATTAATGTTTGGGCTGGATTTTTAATGGATACCATAATTGGGCCATTTGTGATTGAAGGAAATTTGACAGGTCAATTTTATGAAGACATGCTTCGAAATCATATTACTCCAGCTATAAGAAATTATTTCGGACAAGATTTTAACAACTTTTGGTGTCAACAAGATGAACCCCTGCCCATTTTTCTCTTCAAGTTCGTGTTTTGTTGAACGATACTTTCACAGAAAGATGGATTGGTAGGAGAGGAGCAACTGAATGAGCTCCAAGATCACCTGATTTGAGTCCATTAGACTACTTCTTTTGGGGATACTTAAAAAACAAAGTTTACAGAACGAAACCTAACAATCTGCATGAACTCAAACAAAGAATTCTAAATGAGTCTGCTGGAATCCTAAGGGAATCCATTCGTAATGCTGTAACTAGTTTTTACGCACGTACATCATATTGTCAGTAAGTAGGAGGAGGCCACTTTGAACAACTACTCTGAGTCAAGAAACATTTGGTAATTTTATTTTCAATTGTGTAACTCATTTTCACAATTAGTTCCTTATAAACACTAACATTTACAAAAATAAGAATAAGTATTAACTGGTAACAAATTAAATACTGTAGTTTTATAATGCAATAAATCAGCCGTTAAATTGTTTTTCCGTATTTCTTAATGACAATAATTTCCTATTTATGAACAAGTGCAGATATTAAAAAACTTATTATTTTCAATAATCTTATGTGTAGTCGTTCACTTGCTACCTAAATTGTCTATGTAGGCTGAAAGACGGAGGAGGGAGGAATGGCCGTTCTGCCCCGATCTGGATAGTTGAATGGTAATATCTCAAAAACGAAAGAAGATATCGATTTCCGGTTTTCGCCATTGAATTTATTTTGAAATTTTAGATCGAAATCATGTATCATATGACCATCATCCTATTTAAATTAAGAAAGTTAAATCCAATATGGCGGATCCAAGATGGCGGACAAAAATTTCGAATATCACCCAGAATAGTTTTTTTGGTGCAACAAGCAATTGAAAGTCATTCTGGTCACCTAGTCACGCTCACTTTTCCATAATTCAGCCGTTTCCAGACTTAATGGACACTCGGTATAACATTAAAATTTTAAATGTTGTTAATTATTTTTTGTCCCTAAAAATGTTTGTTTACTGTAATTTTTTTAAAAATTAGTACATACAATGGATTTAGAAAAAAAAAACATAAAAATATTGTTTACTTACAAATGATGTGCAGAAGCTATGTTGTAATAGAAGTCACAACGTTTTAAAAAAGTTAGTCATCTGCTTTTGTTTTTTTGAGTTAAAACACTTTTTCTTGATTTGGGACAGAAGTTTTCTCAACATAAGTTTGTCACAAAGCAAAGCGTGTGCTTTACAAATTTAAGCATTTGCTTTACTTAACAAAGTGCCTATTTACAAAATCAAGCATGTGCTTTACTTTACAAAGCGCGTACTTCCTGTACTGTACAAATTTTATCTTTAATGTTATCACATTACAAGAAGTTTACTTAACGTTAAGAAAAATGAATGAAAAAAAGATTTCATCCGACATGCGCAGATAATCCACCCGTGGATAATCGGGAGTTGACTGTATTATTCATTGTGGAGCGAAAAATATTAAACCAAATGGCCTGAAATTATCAAATAATGTGATTTAATTACATTAAAGTTATGAAGTTGGTTCAAAATGTATCTGATTTATTTTGTTGTAAGCAAGCAAATAACAGGAGTGAATTAATCCATTTTAAGTCACCAGAAAATATTTGTTTGGTTACATGATCTGTTTTTAAATCTGATATTTTTTATTGTATTTTTATTTATTTTTTATTTAGTTAAATATACAATATAGTTTACTATTAAGCTACATATTATATTTTAAACTGAATATACTTATACACAAAACTCTTACTCACAAAACGTTATGACCGCACATAAGAATATTACATAAATGCCTTTTAACTACTATAAAAAATACTCTGCCCATAATAAACAGGTGGAGTGTCAGATTATTTGCACTCAATCTGTTCGTTGCAGGGCTAAAATAAATAGTTGTTTCTTATCACATGGTCAGCCAGTTAAATGACTGAACCATTTAAGAACAGAAGAGGTAGAGGTGTTAAAGATACTAGTCAGAGTTACCTCCTCTGAAAGTAATGAATTTCACTATACAGCCAGACCCTGTGGTGAATGAAGTGAAGGTGTCATATGCAGAGCGGGAAATATGTGCTTTTCAGAGGGCCCAGCATGCTGATAAGCATACTTTTCCACTCAGTGAGGAAGGCAATGGTAAACCACCTCACTCCTCGTTTTTACTTAGTAAAACCTCTACGGGTTCAAACCAGCCTTTTGGCTGATGACATAAACAACAACAAAAAAATACTATTATAACATTTAAAAGGGTACAAAAATTATGTTAAACGTTAAAAATCTGAGAATATGTATAAATGATATACGAGGTGTGGCTATTAAATAACGAGACTGACGTAAAAAATTTAATTTTAATTTTATACATAATCATTTATTGTCACCTTCAATATACACTTTTTCTCTTTTCCTATAACGCTCCATGCGAATTTTCCATTGTTGGAAACAGTGCTGGAAGTCATCTTATGTCAGCTCCTTCAGGACACGTGCCGCTTTGTCTTTTACAGTTTCCACAGACTCAAATCTTGTCCCTTTTAACCCAGATTTCACCTTAGAGAACAGGTAGAAGTCACATGGTGCAAGATCTGGTGAATAAGGTGCATGTTCTAACATTGAGATGCTGTACTTGGCTAGGAACCTCTTGAAAGATAACGCGGAATGAGCTGGCGCATTGTCTTGGTTGAGAACCCATGATTTGTCCTTCGACATTTCGGGGCGTTTTTTCCTTACTCTTTGACGTAGTTTAGAAAGTACCTCAAGGTAGTAATATTGAATAATTGTTTGACCTTCAGGAACCCAGTGAAGGTACACAATCCCATGGTATAAAAAAACAATCATCATTGCTTTAAATTTTGACTTGCTCATTCGAGCTTTTTTGGCTCTCGATGAAGTTCGGCTCTTCCAGTGCATGGATTGGCGCTTCGTTTCCAGATTATAAGTAAAATACTACGTTTTATTACATGTTATTATCTTTTACTTGTTCCCTAAGGTGAAATCTGCATTAAAAGGGACAAGATTTGAGTCTGTGGATGCTTTAAAAGAGAAAGTGGCACATGTCTTGAAGGAGCTGCCAGATGATGATTTCCAGCACTGTTTCCAACAATGGAAAATTCGCATGGAGTGTTGTAGGGATAGAGAAGGAGTGTATATTGAAGTTGACAATAAGTGATTATGTATAAAATTAAAATTAAATTTTTTATGGATTTATAGATGTTCTCTGGTAAGTAGGCTATCCATATTTTGAAATTAGTGCACAGCGACCATTTACTTTGTGAGTTACACGAATGTGGTAAGGATTCATACCAGCGTACCTGATCGTGTTGTTTTGTTGTTACTTTTGTACAGTGCTTAGAAAATTCGAGTTTTTTTACGAGAAAGCAAGCATTCATGCTAATATAAAGTTGAGATAAGTTATTCTACACATTTTTCTGTTATACAGGGTGATTCACGAAGATATACAGAAACTTTAGGAGCTCATTGTATATGTAAAAATAATGAAAAAAGTTTATATAAACATGGGTCCGGAAATGCTTTGTTTCCGAGTTACAGCTAGCGAAAGTTTCGCCCGGATTTCAGCTCACCAGGTGAAGTGAGGTCTTCCTGGAATTCTGGTAAGGTAGATTAAGGGGCGAATTCAAACATTTCTTATGGTTTTTGATCTGATAAATTGAATAAAACAGGTCCCAGAACTGTAAGTTAAATAGTTTTTAAGAAAACCCGTGTCAAATTCAAAAAATGGAGTGAAAAACACATTTTTTCATCTTTGGGCAAGAATAACTTTGTTATTTCACCAAGAAACAGTTAAAATTTTTGAATAAAACATGTACAAAATTTTATTCTGAACAAACCGGTGTAAATTAAGTCACAGAAAGCGAATAGATGTTTGATTAAATGAATTTTTATTCATAAGAGTACAAAGTAAAATTAATCGGAAAAACTAAGATGAAAAAATGTGTTTTTTTCACTCCATTTTTTGCATTTGACACTGGTTTTCTCAAAAACTATTTAACTTACAGTTCTGGGACCTGTTTTATTCAATTTATCAGGTCAAAAACCATAAGAAACGATTGAATTCGCCCCTTAATGTACCTTACCAGAATTTCATTTCACCTGGTGAGCTGAAATCCGGGCGAAATCTTTCGCTAGCCGTAACTCGGTAACAAAGCATTTCCGGACCCATGTTTATATAAACTTTTTTCATTATTTTTACCTGTACAATGGGCTCCCAAAGTTTCTGCATATCTTCGCGAATCACCCTGTATAGTACTAGAAGTTGTTTTAATAAGCATTCTTACCACTAAATGTTTCAATAAACGTTCTATGGTAAGTATACTTACCAGGGCTCAACATAGAAAAATTAAAAAATATTACTGTTCTGGCACTAGAAATACATTATTCAAGTCCGTATAAAACAAAATTTAACATTTTACAACTTGTATGTTTTTCCCCGTAGTACTGCCCTGTAAAGGGTTAAAGAGTTATTCAGCTATGAGCTGAGTTTTTATAGCCTTTTTTAATAGGTATGAATAGACCGGTTCCCCAGTTATAATGAAAATGTTTTTGTCGGGCATCCTTGTGGTACTTAACTTAAGTTTTAAGTTCAAACTTCACACGATTTTTTGTTTTTGATTTATTTTGTTCACACCAGTTACAGACCAATCAGTAAAAATATGTTTTTGGGCTCGGAGGACCTAAAAATATATATTTCCAAAAAAAAATCTGCTTAAAAACTCACATAAAAACATAACTCTTACAAGAACTTACAAGAAGAAAAAATTCATATAAGATTGGGCAAGATATAATCAAATATATCATTTCCATGGGCTGCACTAAAGATTGTGGTGCTGAGCTGCAAAACTGAGATTCCAGGTTCGATTCCTGGGTAGGGTCTGGAGGAATTATTACATGTTCAAACCCACCACCCTTTCTCTTAAGGTAATCGCTAATTAAAAAACTAAAAAATTCTGGTGTGAAACACTCACACAACTTTCTCTTGCCAATGCAAATAATTAACAATAAACCTAACATTAGAAATAAACAATAAAACTAACTTCAATAACATAACCTAATTTTAATCATAAGTGAAAGACGCAAAATGAAAATCAACCTCAGTTTCGCTTAAAAATACGGAAAATCACTCTTTCACGCTAAACTAGGCTCTGTAGAGAAAAATGCTCCAAATAAAAGTTGTAGATCTTTTATATTTCTATAAATTCCATTATATAAACTTTTGTCATAAAATGCATACTAAGGCCGAAATCATTAAAAAAAATCAATTTTTCACACGTTTTCGTGAGAAAAAATCAGAAAATCGCTAATTACCGCTAAACTAAGCGTTATACAAAAAAATGTTTTAAATAAAAGTTGTAGAATTTTAAATTCTCTACATTTTTTATTTTATAAATTTTTGCGCTATAATACATATTAAAGCCGTAATCTTAAAAAACCCCTTTTTTACGTAAAAACAGCCTCACCAAGAATTTCAGTAAACATGGCGCCTACCCTATCTTGTAGAGAATAAAAAATTGAGTAAACCAGGCGATTTTAAAAAAAGTCGTAGGACCAGTTTTTGAGAAAATCGCAAAAAAGTGAAAAATTACATGACTAAACTACTACTTCCGGTTGACCGATTTTGATGAAAATGTTCGTGTCGGGTCCGGTAGTGGTATGTAACTTAGTTTCAAGTTCGTACGATGCTCCGTTCTTGAGATATTTGTATATACACACACACGCACAGACCAATCGCTAAAAACATGTTTTTTTGGGTTCAGGGGGTCTGAAAACGTGTAGATCCGGTGAAAACTCGATTTCGAAAAATCGACATGAAAACAATACTTTCCTTCCTATATATTCAAATAGGCAAGAGAAAGTCAAAATAATTGAATTAAAAACTAGTAATAGTCAAGCTAGCGCGGCCAAAATCCTCCACGTTGGTCTAGTGGTAAAGTCGCCGCTGCAAATAAGCTGTTTTTTAGCTGATTTTTGGTGACGAAGGTTCCTGGTTCAAATCCTAATGAAGGTAGTTACATTTATACGGATTTGAATACTAGACAGTGGTTACCGGTGTATTTTAATGGATAGACGAGTATTTATTAAAGTTAGTATATCCAAGAACCAAAGTAATTTCTGTTTATTGATCAATATTGGTTAATTTTCAATATATTTATAATTTGTCCGTACACCTAATGAAACGTACTGGCGTAAATTAATACTGCGAGAAACTGAGGTTATGCCGGCCGCATTGGCGTATTTGGTAACGTACTCGCCTCTCACCATGCGGTCTTGGGTTCGAATCCCATTCAGGCACGGCATACTTTCATTCGTTACAAAAATCGGTATCATTTCATCCTTCATCGTCTGCATTAGCAGTAATTGTAGAACAGTCGGACGTTAAACCATAAAAAAGAAAAGTCGGACGACGATTTTAAAAAAACCGCTTATAAATAATTTTAACCCACCGGGTTGGTCTAGAGGTAAAGTCGTCGCCAAAATCAGCTGTTTAACAGCTGATTTTCGGAGACGAAGGTTCCTGGTTCAAATCCTAGCGAAGGTAGTTACTTTTATACGGATTTGAATACTACACAGTTGTTACCGGTGTACTTTGATGGTTGGGGTTCAATTAACTATACTCTCTCAGGAATGGTCGGCCTGGGTCTGTACAAGAATACACCTCATTCACACGTCATACACATCATCCTATCTCATTGGGTCATGGGGTTGCTTATTGTTCTGAATTGAACAGATTGCAACGTACACAAACTAGGGATTACAAAAAAAAAATTATATGCGGTCAAAATTAACCTCACATTCGGATTTAGCACACATAAATGTATGAGCAAACATGAATAGTTAAAATAGGTAAGGAGCCCATAACTTGATAAGTGAAGGGTTGAATGGAACAAAGGCACCATCTTTCCATCCAATTGCCTAAAATCACGGTTTATGGAATAAATAATGTTGCATAAATAAATAAAATATAATAAATACCAAAAATGTTCCTCCGGCCTTTATGTTGCATCAAAATTTCGTTGCTGTATCTTGAAAAATTCGTGAATCATGAAATTTTTGTGTTGTCATGTTGGCTAGTGGATATAAAAATGTTGTCACGTGACGTGAGTGGTCGGTTCTTCGTGTCGGTTGTCTGGTTAGAAGTGTGTTGTTCTTGCAATCTTTGTTTTAAAAGTTAAGTGTATTCATTGTTTTAAAGTAGTAATTTTAAACTTTTAGTTAATTAATTGATTTAATAATGAGTAGCAGTATTTCGTCTATGGATGAGTGCAGTGATGGATACTCTAACAGTAGTGACAGAAAGAACCTGGGGAACAATTGCTTAAGTTTTCCAGAAAAATGGAATAAAAACAACAACAAAGCTCGGAAAAATCAAGGTAACTCTTACATAAATTACAAAGGATTAAATATTGAAAGAAAAATTTAAGTTTATCAGATTTTCACATATGGAAAAAAGCCTCAAAACCAATATTTTCAAACTAATAACCTATACGAGAAACGAGTGGTAGATGTTAATATTTCATTTAATTAAAGAGATTTTAAATTAATATTACATAGTTAATTAGCGTCGATAAGAAGTGTTGTTTAGGTCATCAGCCGAAAGGCTGGTTTGAACCTGTAGAGGTTTTACTAAGTAAAACGAGGAGTGAGGTGGTTTACCATTGCCTTCCTCACTGAGTGGAAAAGTACGCTTATCAGCATGCCGGGCCCTCTGAAAAGCACATATTTTCCACTCTGCAAATGACACCTTCACTTCATTCACCACAGGGTCTGGCTGTATAATGAAATTCATTACTTTCAGAGGAGATAACTCTGATTGGTGTCTTTTACACCTCTACCTCTTCTGTTCTTAAATGATTCAGTCATTTAATTGGCTGACCATGTGACAAGAAACAGAACTATTTATTTAATTATATAAGAAGTACAAACGCAATTTTTAAAGCAAATGAAACAAAAACTTCAAATTGCGAAAAACATAGAATCTAAACAGGTGCCTTTCTTTCATTCAACCTTTCAATTACCAAAAATTTAAATTAAAGAATAAAATAAAAAAAGTACGACCATATAATAGCAGGAATAATTTTTATTTGACACTTGGCAACTAAATAAACAATATAAACCATATATCAATACTACCAGGGACAATTAAAAATTATGTAGTTAAAACTATACTTTTATGATAATAGAGGTGTCTCACGAGTAACCCGACAAACTTCTAAGGTGGTTTCCTCTCATCAAAATAATGAAAAAAGTTTATATAAACATGGGTCTGGAAACGCTTCGTTAGCGAGTTACAGCTAGCGAAAGATTTCGCCCTGGGTTCAGAACATACGCCTAAATAAAGTTATCCTAGAGGTCTAGGAACCCAATTTTATGAGTAGATTTGATGGTTTCTTATGTATTTCGACCCGAAAAATTGAATAAAATAAGTTCCAGAACCATATCTCCAGTAGTTTTTGTAATATCCAATGAAAAACTGACAAATCTGTGCATAAAATACGTTTTTTAGGTTTGAAGAACAATAACTGTAATAAATGGCTAATAAATGTGTAAATTTATTTAGCAAAACTTGTAGAGATTTTAATTCTGAAGAGAATGATGTAAAATAGGCCAATAATAAACAAACACTAAGTTTAAAAATTTATGTTTAATTAAATCAACACATACGAAAAATTAGACAGAAAATGTAATATCTTTTTAATTAACGTTCTTCGTAAACACAAAACATTTTAGCCTAATTGCTGAATCTTTTATTTCAATATTCATACCTTACAAATGGTGTTCAAAATGATTTCCTTGGTCAATTGTGCACAATCTAGCGCGTTTAATGAAACCACGTGTAGCCTTTCTGTTACCATCTCGGTAAACCGCAAATAAATTTTCTGTCTTATTTTTCGTATGTGTTGATTTAATTAAACATAAATGTTTTAAACTTTGTGTTTGTTTATTATTAGCCTATTTTACATCATTCTCTTCAGAATTAAAATCTCTACAAGTTTTGCTAAATAAATTTACACATTTATTAGCCATTTAACACAGTTATTGTTCTTCAAACCTAAAAAACCGTATTTTTATGCACAGATTTGTCTATTTTTCTTTGGATATTACAAAAAAATACTGGAGATATGGTTCTGGAACTTATTTTATTCAATTTTTTGATTCGAAATACATAAGGGACCATCAAAATCTACTCATAAAATTCGGTTCCTAAACCTTTAGGATGACTTTATTTAGGCGTATGTTCTGAACCCAGGGCGAAATCTTTCGCTAGCTGTAACTCGCTAACGAAGCGTTTCCGGACCCATGTTTATATAAACTTTTTTCATTATTTTGATGAGAGGAAACCACCTTAAAAGTTTGTCGGGTTACTCGTGAGATACCCTGAATAAAAACAATAGTAATAAATAATGCTATTTGTGAATATGAAGATGCTGTCGATTATGATTTTAATTTATAATACAGTACTAGTAGATAAATAGAAAATGATTATAAAATGAAAAATACCGTATACAATTTCCATACCTTATAAAAAAAAAATCTGGTGTGAAACACTCACACGACTTTCTCTTGCTAATGCAAATAATTAACAATAAACCTTACATTAGTAATAAAATATTAGAAATAAACAAAAAACCAACCTCAATAAACAACCCTATTTTAATCATGAGTGAAAGACGCAAAATGAAAATCAACCTCAATTTGGCTTAAAAATACGGAAAATCTATCTTTCACGCTAAACTAGGCTCTGTACAAAAAAAATGCTTTAATTAAAGTTGTACATCCTTTAATTTTCTTATAAATTTTATTATATACACTTTTGTCGTAAAATAGATACTAAGGCCAAAATCTTAAAAAAATTGATTTTTTACACGTTTTCGTGAGAAAAAACAGAAAATCGCTAATTACCGCGAAACTAAGCGTTATACAAAAAAATGTTTCAAATAAAAGTTGTAGGATTTTAAATTCTCTACAACTTTTATTAAAATACATTTTTGCGCTAAAATGCATATTAAAGCCGTAATCTTAAAAAAACAATTTATTTACGTGAAAACAGCCTTACCGTGAATTTTAGCAAACATGGCGCCTACCCTATCTTGTAGAGCATAAAAAAATTAGTAAATGAGATTTTTAAAAAAAATCGTATGACCAGTTTTTGAGGAAATCGAAAAAAGTGAAAAATTACACGAATGAACTACTACTTCCGGTTGACCGATTTTAATGAAAATGTTCGTGTTGGGTCCGGTAGTGGTATGTAACTTAAGTTTCAAGTTCGTACGATGTTCCGTTCTTGAGATATTCTGTTCTCTCTCTCTCTCTTTCTATCTCTCTTACACACACGCGCACGCACGCACGCACAGACCAATCGCTAAAAACATGTTTTTTGGGTTCAGTGGGTCTGAAAACGTGTAGATCCGGTGAAAACTCGATTTAGAAAAATCTACATGAAAACAATACGTTCCTTCCTACTGTATATATTCATATAGGCAAGGGAAAGTAAAAAATCTGGTGTGAAACACTCACGCGACTTTCTCTTACCAATTCAAAAAATGACCAATATAATCTAATGTTAGTAATAAAACATCAGAAATTAAACAAAATTAATCTCAAAAAACATAACCTCATTTCAATCATGAATGAATGATACAAAATGAAAATCACCCTCAGTTTGACTTAATAATACGAAAAATCACTTTTTGACCCCAAACTAGGCTCTGTAGAGAAAATTGCTTCAAAAAAGTTGTAGATCTTTTAATTTTTTATAAATCTGATTATAACAGAAAATCACTAATTACCGCTAAACTAAGCGTTATACAAAGAAATTTTTGAAATAGAAGTTGTAGATTTTTAAATTGTCTACAACTTCTATTATATACACTTTTGCCCAAAAATGCATAATTACGCAAAATGCATAATGCAAAATGGCCGCAAAAGCCGTTTTTCTTTACGAGAGAACAAGCCTCTCCGTTAATTTCTGCAGACATGGCGCCTACCCTATCTTGTAGAGTATAAAAAAATATTGTAATTGTGGCGATATTTTAAAAAAAACGTTTGAGCCGTTTTTGAGAAAATCGCAAAAAAAGTGAAAAATTACACGAATAAACAACAACTTCCGGTTGACCGATTTTGATGAAAATTTTCGTGTTGAGTCCTCTAGTCTAGTAGTACTTAAGTTTGAACTTTCTACGATGTTCCGTTGTTGAGATAGTTTGTTCTCACACACACACACACACAGACACACACTGACCAATCGCTGAAAACATATTTTTTGGGTTCATGGGGTCTGAAAACGTGTATATCCGGTGAAAACTCAATTTCGAAAAATCGACATGAAAACAATACTTTTCTTCCTATACAGGGTGATTCAAAACTATACGACAATCTCTTGGGATCTCATTCTATTGCTAAAAATAAGAAAAATTCATATTAACATATGCCTGAAAACGCTTAGTTAGCGAGTTACGGCTAGCGAAAAATTTCACCTAGAACTCTGTACCCTCGGTGAAGTAAGGCCGTATAAAAATGTTAAATGTAGTTACAAAGATACAAATACTATGGTTTCTTATGTTTTTTAATCTGAAAAATTGAATAAAATTGGTTCCAGAGCTGTAAATGTAATACTTTCAGAGATATCTTACATAAAACACAAGAATTGGTGCAACAAAATAACACATTCTTGTGTTTAACATAAGATTACTTCCATAAATGGTAAATAAAGGTGTATTTTTTCTTAAATAAAGTTGTAGAAAATTTAATTCTGAAAAGATTCATGTGAATTACTCAGGAAAACAATGAATAATAGATATTGAAATTTCGCTTTACAGCTCTGAAACCAATTTTATTCAATTTTGTAGATTAAAAAACATAAGAAACCATAGTATTTGTATCTTTGTAACTACATTTAACATTTTTATACGGCCTTATTACTTCACCGAGGGTACAGAGTTCTAGGTGAAATATTTCGCTAGCCGTAACTCGCTAACTAAGCGTTTTCAGGCATATGTTTATATGAACTTTTTTTCTTATTTTTAGCTATAGAATGAGATCGCAAGAGATTGCGTATAGTTTTGAATCACCCTGTAATTCATGTAGCCAAGAGAAAGTTATTAAACTTGTACGTACAAATACCTTAAAAGACCGTAAATGATATGATTTTACTGGGAATCTTTTAACCTATAATTTTGTGCTCTGTAGTTAAAATGACTTTTTCGTAAAACTGTATTTGTAATAAATCAAGAATTAAATTCATTCATAAACTACGTTTTTTAAATTGACGAAATTGACTTACGTTAATGACATGCAGATGAAAAAAATGATAGATTTCCCGTTCAAGTTAAATGAAAATTATATTTTGTCTAGATCCCCATTTACCTCAATGTAACAATTTTATCTTTTTTTCAAGAGCTATTGACAAAACTTGATGTAGGTTTTTAATTAAAATTTAACATCGTTGTTATTAGCGACTACTTTGGGCGATAAAACATTAGGTTTTGACACTATAATTTCCAGACCCGTCGAGAATTGAGCCCGGTACCTTCCGCTTGTAGGCAAGCGCTCTAACCGCTACGCCACGGATGTGGCTCAAAATCGATAGTAGTCAAGCTCATTTTTATATCGGTATCTATTCACTGTATTGTTGTTTTTGTAATATATAATATACCATGTTTTTTGCGTTGACAAACATTCACTTTGTTTTGTTTAAACCCTTTTTAAAACAATATTTAACGAACCTAGTTGTAATTTGGCCGTAAAAACTAATGTAAAACATTTAATGCAACTATTTCATTACCCAAATTACCTAACATAACATTGGTCTTATCCCCCCCCCAAATTATCTAAAGTCCAGCCGCTCTTAGTTTGCTCCTAATGTAAACAAATAATGACGTCACTGAGCATGCGCATTATATCAAAATGTGTACACGCTGATTAAAAAGTAACAACAAAATACTTTCAAAAGTAGCTATTTAAATACAAAATATTTTTAAAAGTATTTTTCTAAATGAAATTGTTAGGCCTACATCATATCATGGCTGATGTTTTTAGTACTTTAAGTACTTATAAATTAAAAATCTGGTGTGAAACACTCACGCAACTTTCTCTTGCCAATGCAAATAATTAACAATAATTCTAACATTAGTAATAAAATAGAAATAAACAAAAAACTAACCTCAATAAACATAACCTAATTTAAACACGAGTGAAAGACGCAAAATGAAAGTTGACTTCAGTTTGGCTTAAAAATACGGAAAATCGCTTTTTCACGCTAATGTAGGCTCTGTAGAAAAAAATGATATAAATAAAAGTTGTAGATTTTATAATTTCCTAATAATTTGATTATACTTTTTATACTTTGATTATACACTTTTGTCGTTAAATGCATACTAAGGCCGAAATCTTTAAAAAAAATCGATTTTCACATGTTTTCGTGAGAAAAAAAACAGAAAATCGCTAATTACCACTAAACTAAGCGTTATACAAAAAAAATGTTTGAAATAAAAGTTGAAGAATTTTAAATTCTTTACATTGTTTATTATAATATTTTACGCTAAAATGCATAATAAAGCCGTAATCTTAAAAAAAAATGTTTTTGCGTGAAAACAGCCTCACCGAGGATTTCAGAAAACATGGCGCCTACCCTATCTTGTAGAGAATAAAAAATTTAGTAAACCAGGCGATTTTTAAAAAAATCGTAGGACCAGTTTTTGAGAAAATCGCAAAAAAGTAAAAAATTATTCGAATAAACTACTACTTCCGGTTGACCGATTTTGATAGAAATGTTCGTGTCGGGTCCGGTAGTGGTATGGAACTTATGTTTTAAGTTTCAAGTTCGTACGATGTTCCGTTCTTGAGATATTCTGTTCACACACACACACACAGACCAATCGCTAAAAACATGTTTTTTAGGTTCAGGAGGTCTGAAAACGTGTAGATCCGGTGAAAACTCGATTTCGAAAAATCGACATGAAAACAATACTTTCCTTCCTATATAGGCAAGAGAAAGTAAAAAATAGTTAATAGGAATACGACATAGCCTACGTAAAGTCGGAGACTAGCGTGCACCCTGTAGTAGGTGGCATTTGTTTGTTGACAACAAAGATTTACAAACACATCTATGGTTGGCAGTAGGAGCAAACTAAGAACGGCTGAACTGCCGCCTTAAATATTTCAGTAGTATAACCTCATTTCACTAGAATACTGAATTCCGGGCGAAATCTATCGCCAGCTATTAGTACTGTCTGTCTATAACTTGATGGCCTCCGGCAGAGAGGAACAATATGCGGATTGTAAAACTATTTTAGAAAATACCGGGTGAGCATAAAGTCTTAACCTGATTATAAAAATTTATTGCAGAATAACTGTTTGACATAATAATTTAAATTTCATGCTGTTACATAGGTTAGTGTTAATAGTTTTTTTTTAAGATTACTTACATTAGTAAACTTCAACGTGTGCCCCCTTGGTAGCTCGGAGAATGTCGAAGCGGTTAGTTAACTTATGTATGTTAAAGTTAATGTAGCGGTTAGTTAATGTAATGTATTCCAGTTCCCGCCAGGTGTTTTGTAACATGTGTTCTGTCATAGTACCCACAGCAGCTTGTATCCTAGCCTTCAGTTCGTCAACGTCAGCAACTGGTATGGCGAAGACTCTATCCTTGATATAGCCCCAGAAAAAAAAGTCAAGGGGAGTAATGTCTCCCCGAAGCGTACGTACCGGAAGTATGTTTACTCATACAATTTTTCTTATTTTCAGCAATTGAATCTGCTCCGGAGAGATTTGGCGTTGAATTTTGAATTACTCTACATAATCAAGTAAGTAATTATTTCAACTATACTCTATCTCATGAATCCGTGCAGCACGTCAAAACATAAATGTATTAAAATTGTGACTGAACTTAGCGCGATCCATTCCAGTTATAAAAAATGTTTTTTGCGTAGATAAAACTTGCTATGTACTAATTGAAACATATAAATACAAAATACGAGCGCTTTTCCGTTTTCCGTTTGTCACTATCAAATCCGAATTCCCTGAAGGGTTGCATACTTGTTCATTTCTCTTACTCCCTGCCTTACTGAATACTCATACTGAGACAGACACACTCACGCATGCGTACACCGCTCCTTCGTAGTCTCAGTATATAGTATTATGTTACAGGTTCTGTTGTTTTACTTCTTATTTTTAGTGTTATTATTATTATTTTAAATTTATTTAACGTCGCATCAACTACTGAGGTCATTAGCGACGACGTTGGGGTGTAACTATTGTACAATGGAGGATGAAATAATTTTTTTGTAACGTATGAAAATATGCCGTGTCTGAGTGGGATTCGAACCCAGGACCTCGTCTGTTCTTAAATGATTCAGTCATTTAATTGGCTGACCGTGTGACAAGAAACAGAACTATTTATTTTAGCCCTGCAACTAACAGATTGAGTGTAAATAATTTGACACTCCACCTGTCTGTTATGGGCAGATTTATCATACTACCATCATAATATAAATTGTACTGTTTCATGTCATTTTATTTTGCATTTTTGATTCATGTCGAAATTGGCCATTGGGCTGGCTTAAACTTCATGTCACACACAAGTTACTACCATAAATCTTTCATCTTTTTCACTAGTTGTTAAGTTCTGCACAGTTGTGTATAAAAAATAAAGTTTAAAGTCAAAAACCCAGTACGAGTAATGGCCTACAGTTGAAGTTGGCAGCACTGTCAATTTTTCACTTCCCTTCTCACAGCCCATCTATACGCAAAAGGCAATCTCGTGACTTCAGTATCTATATCTTGTAAATCTATAAGTGTAAATCTTTATTTACATTCTTTATGGAATAAAATACTTCTGTGAGGCAAATAACTTTTTATACATTAATTAAAAATCTGGTGTGAAACACTCACACAACTTTCTCTTGCCAATGCAAATAATTAATAATAAACCTAACATTATTAATAAAATATTAGAAATAAACAAAAACTAACCTCAAAAACATAACCTTATTTTAATCATGAGTGAATGATGCAAAATGAAAATCAACCTCAGTTTGGCCTAAAAATACGGAAAATCACGCTTTCACACTAAACTAGGCTCTGTAGAGAAAAATGCTTTAAATAAAAGTTGTAGATCTTATAATTTTCTATAAATTAAATTATATACACTTTTGTCGTAAAATGCATACTAAGGCCGAAATCTTAAAAAAATCAATTTTTCACACATTTTCGTGAGAAAAAAAACAGAAAATCGCAAATTACCGCTAAACTAAGCGTTATACAAAAAAATGTTTGAAACAGAAGTTGTAGGTTTTTAAATTCTCTACAACTTTTATTATATAAGTTTTTGCGCTAAAATTTATATTAAAGCCGTAATCTTAAAAAAAAAAAGTTTTTACGTGAAAACAGCCTCACCGAGAATTTCAGCAAACATGGCGCCTACCCTATCTTGTAGAGAATAAAAACTTGAGTAAAATAGGCGATTTTAAAAAAAATCGTAGGACCAGTTTTTGAGAAAATCGCAAAAAACTGAAAAATTATACGAATAAACTACTACTTCCGGTTGACCGATTTTGATGAAAATGTTCGTGTCGCGTCCGGTAGTGGTATGTAACTTAAGTTTCAAGTTTCAAGTTCGTACGATGTTCCGTTCTTGAGATATTCTGTTCACACACACACACACACACACAGACCAATCGCTAAAAACATGTTTTTTGGGTTCAGGGGGTCTGAAAACGTATAGATCCGGTGAAAACTCGATTTCGAAAAATCGACATGAAAACAATACTTTCCTTCCTATATATTCATATAGGCAAGAGAAAGTAAAAATTATTAAATATTGGTATATATACAGTTACAGTCAATACTGTACCTGATTAACTATTATTATTTGTTCTTGAAAAACACCTTTTCATTAAACTTAATTCATACTTTATTTACACTGTTAATCTGTCAAGTGATTTTCATATATTTTTGCAATGATTCCGTAGGTTTTTTTTTTAATTGTGACTACAAGTTTATAGATTTCTCGTCTAGATAACCACGTGTATGATAGGTTAATCAATTTTTTTGAAATCTACAATATAGTACTAAAAATGAGGTATAAAGATGGTTGGTTGTGTTCAATTTTATATCTGTTTGTTATAGTTTTGGATAATAATAATAGTTTTTGTTATGGAAAAATTTCTTTTAGTAGTATGTTAAAATCTGCTCGAAAATTAATTGGTGATAACGATGAAACAAGTAAAAATATTGATGAAGAGGCTTTATTTAAAAAGAATTTCAAATTACTTCATAGAGATCCTGACCAGATATACACTCCTGGAAGTTATATGAATACCGTTAGTTCATTTTATTTAATTAATTTATTTAAAATTTAATAAATTTTATTTAATTTATTAATTTTAATTTAATTTATTTTATTTAATGAAATTTATTTATTTATTTTATTTTTACTTTCTCTTGCCTATATGAATAGGAAGGAAAATATTGTTTTCATGTCGATTTTAAGAAATCGAGTTTTCACCGGATCTACACGTTTTCAGACCCCCTGAACCCAAAAAACATGTTTTTAGCGATTTGTCTGTGTGTGTGTGTACAAAATATCTCAAGAACGGAACATCGTACGAACTTGAAACTTGAAACTTAAGTTACATACCCTTACCGGACCCGACACGAACATTTTCATTAAAATCGGTCAACCGGAAGTAGTAGTTTATTCGTGTAATTTTTCACTTTTTTGCGATTTTCTCAAAAACTGGTCCTACGATTTTTTTAAAAATCGCCTGGTTTACTCAATTTTTTATTCTCTAAAAGATAGGGTAGCGCCATGTTTGCTGAAATTCTCGGTGAGGCTCTTTTTACGTAAAAAAATTATTTTTTTAAGATTACGGCTTTAATATGTATTAAAGCGCAAAAATTTATATAATAAAAAATGTAGAGAATTTAAAATTCTACAACTTTTATTTCAAACATTTTTTGTATAACGCTTAGTTTAGCGGTAATTAGCGATTTTCTATTTTTTTCTCTCGAAAACATGTGAAAATCGATTTTTTTTTAAGATTTCGGCCTTAGTATTTATTTTATGACATAAGTGTTTATAATCAAATTTATAGACAATTAAAAGATCTACAACATTTATTCAGAGCATTTTTCTCTACAGAGAGTAGTTTAGTTTGAAAGAGTGATTTTCCGTTTACTGAGGTTGATATTCATTTTGCGTGTCATAATATATGATTAAAATTAGGTTATGTTTATTGAGGTTAGTTTTTTGTTTATTTCTAATGTTTTATTACTATTGTTAGGTTTATTGGTAATTATTTGCATTGGCAAGAGAAAGTCGTGTGAGTGTTTCACACCAGATTTTTTTAATTTTTTTTTAATTTAATTTATTTTATTTTATATTATTTATTATTTTATTTTATTATAATTTTTTATTTTATTTAATTTCTTATTTTAATTTTATTTATTTATTATTTAATACTTTTGGTTTGGATCACAATGTAATATTGCGCATTTATTCTAAATGCTATTGTCTGCTGTAGGCATTTTTCCGAATAGTCTGTTGTTCACTTTTCTGTCTGTTGTACGTAAGAAATTCTACAATTTTTCTATATTTTCTAATTTTTTTTTTTGTTACTTTCTCTTGCCTGTATGAATATATGGAAGGAAAGTATTGTTTTCATGTCGATTTTTCGAAATTGAGTTTTCACCGGATGTACACGTTTTCAGACCATCTGAACCCTAAAACATGTTTTTAGCGATTGGTCTTTGTGTGTGTGTGTGTGTGTGTGTGTGTGCGCGCGCGCGCATGTGTGTGTGTATGTGTGTGTGAACAGAATATCTCAAGAACGGAACATTATACAAAGTTAAAACTTGAAAGTTAAGTAAAGTACCCCTAGAGGACCCGACATGAACATTTTCATCAAAATTAGTCAACCGGAAGTCGTAGTTGATTCGTAACATTCTTCACTTTAGCGATTTTCTCAAAAACGGGTCCTAGGATTTTTTTAAAAAATCGCTACTTTTACTACATTATTTATGCTCTACAAGATGGGGTAAGCGCTATGTCTGCTGAAATTTTTGGGGAGGCTTGTTCTCTCGTAGGAAAAAATGGTTTTTTTTAAGATTGCGACCTTAATATGCATTTTAGCGCAAAAAGTATTTAATCAATGTTGTAGAAAATTTTAAAATCGACAACTTTGATTTCAAACATTTTTCACAAAAAAATCTGTAAAAAAATGAATTTTTTAAGATTTCGGCCTTAGTAAGCATTTAACGACAAAAGTGTATATCATCAAATTTATAGAAATTAAAAGATCTACAACTTTTATTTTAAGCATTTTTCTCGACAGTGCCTAGTCTAGCGTGAAGAGTGATTTTCCGTATTATTAGGCCAAACTAAGGTTGGTAAAAAAATAAAAATTTTGCATCATTCATTCATGATGAAAATAATTAGGTTATATTTCTTGAGGTTAGTTTCTTTTGTTTGTTTCTTATTTGTTTTATTACTAAAATTTGAGGTTATGTTGTTCATTATTTACTTTGGTAAGAGAAAGTCGTGTGAGTGTTTCACACCAGATTTTTTGTAATTCTAACCCACCCGGTTCATCTAGCGGTAGGGCAGTGGCAGCCCCAGAAATTTTTTTCTGGTTGGGCCCACTTATATATTTATATGTTAATATTTTAAGTTAAAAGGTAGCTGTTTATATGTAATGTACATTATTACTTTCTCTTTGCCTATATGAATATATAGGAAGGAAAGTATTGTTTTCATGTCGATTTTTCAAAATCGAGTTTTCACCGGATCTATACGTTTTCAGACCCCCTGAACCCAAAAAACATGTTTTTAGCGATTGGTCTGTGTGTGTGTGTGTGTGTCTGTGTCTGTGTGTGAACAGAATATCTCAAGAACGGAACATCGTACGAACTTGAAACTTGAAACTTAAGTTACATACCACTACCGGACGCGACACGAACATTTTCATCAAAATCGGTCAACCGGAAGTAGTAGTTTATTCGTATAATTTTTCAGTTTTTTTTCAAAAACTGGTTTTTGAAAAGTTTTTTTCAAAAACAAAAAAAAGTTTTTTTCAAAGTTTTTTTCAAAAACTGGTCCTACGATTTTTTTTAAAATCGCCTATTTTACTCAATTTTTTATTCTCTACAAGATAGGGTAGGCGCCATGTTTGCTGAAATTCTCGGTGAGGCTGTTTTCACGTAAAAACGTTGTTTTTTTAAGATTACGGCTTTAATATAAATTTTAGCTCAAAAACTTATATAATAAAAGTTGTAGAGAATTTAAAAACCTACAACTTCTGTTTCAAACATTTTTTTGTATAACGCTTAGTTTAGCGGTAATTTGCGATTTTCTGTTTTTTTTCTCACGAAAACGTGAGAAAAATCGATTTTTTTAACATTTCGGTCTTAGTATGCATTTTACGACAAAAGTGTATATAATTAAATTTATAGAAAATTAAAAGATCTACAACTTTTGTTTAGAGCATTTTTCTCTACAGAGCCTAGTTTAGCGTGAAAGCGTGATTTTCCGTATTTTTAAGCCAAACTGAGTTCGATTGTCATTTTGCGTCATTCACTCATGATTAAAATAAGGTTATGTTTTTGAGGTTAGTTTTTGTTCATTTCTAATGTTTTAATACTAATGTTAGGTTTATTGTTAATTATTTGCATTGGCAAGAGAAAGTTGTGTGAGTGTTTCACACCAGATTTTTTTTACCTTTGTAAAACATTTCATATATACATATATATATTTGTCTACGATTTTATAAATTGAATACATGTAGATAACTGATTGAGTCCATTCTATCTTTATTTCAGGATTAGTATTGAATAAACAAACACAATCTTGTAATTTTTATAAGAAATTTACTAAATAGAACACATCAAATACAGTACATGAGTTACAAAAACAGTTTGAAAATATAAAAATCAAGTCCAAATCCATTATGTTGGCCAAAATTATGAAAAAATAATAACACGTAAACTAGTCAACTCTCGATTATTGTTTACTTTAAAACAAACTGAACTGTAGCCGTCTTCCTTTTTTAGCTGTAAACTCGTCCACAAATGGATCTGAATCTGACATTATAGGAAAACTTAACTCTCTTTCTATGGACACAATCGCCAGGTTACTAAGTCTTTGCCATGCCATAGATGCCCGTAGATAAGGTGTAATTCGTCTCATTTGCGATACATAAGTATCGTAACCATTATTGTTTTCCATCTTGTTGTGAATAAAAATCCTCGTTGTTTTATTGTTTCAGTCAAGTCATATTAAAAATGGGTGGGCCCGGGCCCACCCGCTAGGACCGCCACTGCGGTAGGGTCTTCGCCAAAATCAGCTGTTTAACAGACCGAGTTACTGTTTCAGACCGAGTTGATTGCAACAAGAGGATACACGGCAGAAGTATATGATGTTGTTACTGAGGATGGTTACATATTGACATTGACACGAATAAAGACTGGTAAACCCAGTCCATATCTTCCAGTATTGCTACAGCATGGTGTACTAGCTGCATCTGATCAATGGGTTATTCTTGGACGTAACAGAGGATTGGGTAAGTTTTGTGGGTACTTATCCATTAAACTGGAAGGAGACTGCTTAATTGGTGGGAATTTTTTAAATTGCCTTTGTCCGTCCGTTACACCCAGATTTCAGAAACTAAAAGAGATAGAAAAATTGTTTTTTCGGATTCATAATCTACTCAAAAAGTTAGTGAGCTTAAATCGGGTTTGAACCGGTTTCGATCGGAAGTGGTCCAAAACCGTAACTTAAGAAATTAAAGTCAAACTACAAGAAATTGTTTTCGGATTCGTAATCTACACTAAAAGTTAGTGGGCCTGTTTGGGGTTTCAAGTTCCGGAAGAGGTCCAAAACCGGAACTAAAAAAGTAAAAGTTGGAATTTAGAAACAAAAATAGTGTCATTCGATTCCTCCTGAAGAGTAGATAGAGAAATCATTGGGTTTTAATTTCCGGTTTCAACTGAAAGTGGCTCAAAACCGGAAGTCAAGAAATAAAATTCGGAATTTGTAAACAAAAATAGTGTCATTCGATTGATTTTAAAGATTAGATTCAGAAATCACTAATGGTTTTTACCATAAGGCAAAGGTAAGCCTTTTTAAAAAAAACCACCAGCCATGAGAAGCGTCGTCTCATGATGCTGATACAAAAAATGTTCTTTGCTTATCAGATGAAACTTGCTACAGTAGATAATGATTATCGGTGACTCGATTAATGGCGATGCGGATTATCGGCGATAGTCGTGGGGGACGATAGTCGGGACGCAGACATTATCAAAATAGCGAAAGGGGAAGTAATGGTGGAGAATGAGAGTGACGAAGAAGAGGAAACTACGGCTGAGCCTTTTACGCACTCGCAAGCTCTTGTGTATGTTGATGGTTTGTTGGACTACTGTCTGTCTGTGACTTGATGGCCCCTCGCAGAGGGGAGAAATATGCGGATTGTAAAACCATTTCAGAAAACATATCTAACTTTTTTTTAGGTCACTGAAAATTTTCGGAAATGACGTATTTTTATAAATCAAAGTATTTTGCATGTTTTTTGTTCTATAAAATTATTTTGAAAAACACACGCCTAATGAGATAATGTATAATTTAGTAAAAGTTTTGTTTTTGAAGAAAAACCCGTATTTTTTCAAATACATCGTCATTGTTCAACAACTATTCCACGGATTAACGTAAAATTTGGCAGGCTTGTTCTGTAATAATTATGAAAAACGATGATGCAATAAAATTTAACAGAAAATCAATACTTTTTAAGTTACAAGGTATTTTCATAAATACATTTTTCATTAATTTTTAGTGAAAGAATTATTTAAATTTGACGAACCGTATAGGAGTTACAAGGATTTAAGTATACCATCAAATACAAGCACACGCATCCAAAGCGCATAAAAGGCGTACGTAATAGTATTATAGGCTATTTTAGTACATGTATAAAATTACACCCTTATTGTTTATCTGTTCTGTCACGTAAAATGTATGTTTTGACAACGGTTTTGTAAAAAGTAAAATACTGTTTTTTTTTATTTTCAAGAAACCATTTCCGAACATTTCAGTAAGCATGTTGTCCTTTTTTTTCAACCAGTTCTGTAATATCGTTGCAATGCGTCGGACGTAACTTTTACTTTCCGGGCATACATTTAAGTTACATATTGTAGTCGTAACTATTTTATCATTTATATTAGGTTATCTGTTATTTTTGCTAAACAAATATTATAAATTACATACAAATTACGTTTACTACATGAACACTACATTACTACATTAACATTTCATTTACTTGTCAATGGTGCTTCAATTGTTGTGTCTTGCTCGGGTCATGTGTATTTGATAATAGTTTTATATATTCACCAATACTTTAGGTAATTAGGAAGATGTTAGTTTCTGTTATGCCTTTATGGTTTATAACATATATTAAAACCGTAAACAAATATGGATGCAAAACAGAAACATGGGCAAACCGTTCACAGTGATAGAAGAAATGTAATAAACATTGTCACTAAACGTTGAGATGAAGAACGGGTTACTAATTTACTTAGTCTTCCTTTACAGAAAGTTACGCAAGGAGCTATAATTAACAATTTCCCTAAATTAAGATTCCATAACAGTTATTCGTTCAAATAAATATTGGTGATAAGTAATGGTAGTAGTAGAATACCAGCGCAGTTTATTGTCATGCAATGCGCGACGCGCAGTTGCGAAATTTGAACTGTGTTAATTTTAAAACGGATGATCCGATTTGAATGATATTTTTTAGAGAAAATATATTTAAGCTCTGTTAATGAACTTCATGCGTGCACTTTTTCGAACGACAGAAAAATTTTCCCGATATTAACTTTTCAAAACCGCGCTCGAAAATATTATCGTTGTTTCTTATACTTTACGTCAGTACAATCAAAGTACAGCGTTTTTTAAATCCTTGTAACTCCTATACGGTTCGTCAAATTTAAATAATTCTTTCACTAAAAATTAATTCAAAATTTTCTCTTTATTTCATTCGCTTACAGGGTACAGTTATCTTTAAAGACAAAAAAGTTTCTCGCATGTTGAATTTTTTATGTCGTGTTTCGCGATTTTACAAAATGTATTTATGAAAATACCTTGTAACTTAAAAAGTATTGATTTTCTGTTAAATTTTATTGCATCATCGTTTTTCATAATTATTACAGAACAAGCCTGCCAAATTTTACGTTAATCCGTGGAATAGTTGTTGAACAATGACGATGTATTTGAAAAAATACGGGTTTTTCTTCAAAAACAAAACTTTTACTAAATTATACATTATCTCATTAGGCGTGTGTTTTTCAAAATAATTTTATAGAACAAAAAACATGCGAAATACTTTGATTTATAAAAATACGTCATTTCCGAAAAGTTTCAGTGATCTAAAAAAAATTAAATGTTTTCTGAAATGGTTTTACAATCCGCATATTGCTCCCCTCTGCGAGGGGCCATCAAGTCACAGACAAACAGTACCTAGAGAGTCAGCCCGATTCGCTTCTGTGCGACAAGCTAATGTTGCGTAAGATTCGTTCTCAAGTGAAGACAAAATGTTTTAAAAGTAAAAAACAAACGGACTTGGAAAACTATTTTAATAAAATATAAGAATGTATAAAGTACATTACGCTGTTTATATAAATAAATAAATAAATTGACCTTAATACAACATATTTTTTTATTGTTAGTGTGTGTTCTGTGTAGAAATATAATTTAAAATGTATCAGTAAATAAATTGATTCGCGAAAAATAGTTTAAAAATAGTTTTTTTTATCTAATGGAATAATTTTCTTTGGGAATTTAAGTGTACCTATGCTTTATTTGAGTAAAATACTTAAACGATTTTGAATAACCAGAAGTTTAAAATTGAAGGTAAGCCTATTTATTTAACAAAGTTACTTATTTAAGTACTATTGCTTAAACATTTTTAATAAGGTGCGGATTATCGGCGATTTCGATTTTCGGCGACCTTGGAGCCAGTCATTACCGTCGATAATCAGGAGTCTACTGTATATACTAATTGAAACATTATGCTAAATACGACAGTACCAGTAGAAAGTCTGTCTACGCTGACAGTACTCCGACGTAAGCAACCAGCAATACAAATGAGCATGCGCATTAATTAAAAATACCCACAGCATTATCAAACAAAAAATCTGGTGTGAAACACTCACACAACTTTCTCTTGCCAATGCAAATAATTAATAATAAACCTAATATTATTAATAAAATATTAGAAATAAACAAAAACTAACCTCAAAAACATAACCTTATTTTAATCATGAGTGAATGACGCAAAATGAAAATCGAACTCAATTTGGCATAAAAAAAAACGGAACATCACACTTTCACGCTAAACTACGCTCTGTAGAGAAAAATGCTTTAGATAAAAGTTGTAGATCTTTTAATTTTCTATAAATTTAATTCTATACACTCTTGTCGTAAAATGCATACTAAGGCCGAAATGTTAAAAAAATCGATTTTTCACACGTTTTCGTGAGAAAAATCAGAAAATCGCAAATTACCGCTAAACTAAGCGTTATACAAAAAAATGTTTGAAATAAAAGTTGTAGGATTTTAAATTCTCTACAACTTTTATTATATAAATTTTTGCGCTAAATTGCATATTAAAGCCGTAATCTTAAAAAAACTATGTTTTTACGTCATAACAGCCTCACCCAGAATTTCAGCCAACATGGCGCCTACCCTATCTTGTAGAGAATAAAAAATTGAGTAAATGAGGCGATTTTAAAAAAAATCGTAGGACCAGTTTTTGAGAAAATCGCAAAAAAAGTGAAAAATTACACGAATAAACTACTACTTCCGGTTGACCGATTTTGATGAAAATGTTCGTGTCGGGTCCGGTAGTGGTATGTAACTTAAGTTTCAAGTTTGTAGGATGTTCCGTTCTTGAGATATTCTGTTCACACACACACACACACAGACCAATCGCTAAAAACATGTTTTTTGGGTTCAGGGGGTCTGAAAACGTGTAGATCCGGTGAAAACTCGATTTCGAAAAATCGACATGAAAACAATACTTTCCTTCCTGGTGTATTCATATAGGCAAGAGAAAGTAAAAATCACATACAACACTAATTATTCGCTCTAAGCTTAATATAATAAAAACACGTTCAATTCATTTGTTAGAAAATTATTTATGAATCGAACAATTAGTTTACCATTAATAACTAAAACTTTTACTATTGTTACTCTTACATTGTTATTTTTCGTTACATTATACTATTGTTACATTAATATTTATGATTAGTGGGTTTATTATATACTCAGTTTTATTTTATTTTTGGTCACAAGTAATATAAGAATAATGCGCTTGAATTATAACAGGAGAGTAAACAATTCCAGTGATTCGTTGTTTATCATTTCAGATTGTTTATTTCATATCATTAAAATAATTTATGTCTGTGACTAGTTTAATACAACTGTTTACACTTGCCCGTGTTTAACTCATTTTTAGATTCATCAGTTATCTTTTGGAATTGTATCGGTTCGTTTCAATTTTCTTCATTGACTGAAGTTGACAAGTTTTGTAAGCTGTGTTTTGTTAACATGCGTGGTAGTGAAAGTGTTGAGTTTATGAAATATAAAACGGTAAACATTAAAAAGTAGACAAAAATTGTTTTGTTAAATGTAATGGTTAAAATAATTAATTAAGGAGTCTCTTTCTGAAACTACAATAATTACGAGTAATCTGAACGGTATAATTGAAAATGCTTAAAGGATAATATTAATATTAGCTGGATGTACGAGGCGTATTTTTAAAGTAAGTACCGTTTGAAAATAAAAAAAAAATAAAAGGAAATTTGCAAAAACTAATTTTATTTTCGGAATCTACATACTTTTATCTATTTTTCTACATAGTTTCCAAGTTTTTGTAAACCCTTATCATATCGCACAACTAAATTTTGGAAACCTTCTTCATAAAAACTTGCCGCCTGCTGTGATAACCAAGAATTCACGGCCGTTTTCAAATCGTCGTCATCGTCATAACGGTTGCCGCCCAAGTGATGTTTCAGATGACGAATTTCCCGACGTTTCGAGGTCTGTGATTTACAAAATTGTTAATGAAACATTAAACTTTAAGAAACTGTGCTCGCGTTGGGTCCCTAAACTCCTGACGGAGGAGCACAAACACAAAAGACTCGAGAGTTCCTTGAATTTTCTGACACGTTATGACGAAAATGGTGACGACATCCTGAGTCGGATCGTAACTGGAGACGAAACGTGGATTTCGCATTTCACTCCCGAATCGAAACAACAAAGCATGGAATGGAGACACACGCACTCTCCCGTAAAGGTCAAAGCCTAACAGACTTTGTCACAGCGCAAGATCATGGCGTCCGTGTTTTGGGATAGGCATGGTGTTTTGCTGGTCGACTTTATGGAACGAGGAACGACAATAAATGCAGAAGCCTACTGCCAAATCCTGAGGAAGCTGCGCAGAGCAATTCAAAACAAGAGACGTGGCATGCTCACAAAAGGAATTTTGTTTCTGCACGATAATGCAAGCCCTCACACTGCCGCTCAGACCCGAGCTGCATTGGACTCTTTTGGCTGGGAAGTTTTGGACCACCCACCCTACAACCCTGACCTTGCGCCGAGCAACTTTCATCTCTTCCGTCATCTGAAACATCACTTGGGCGGCAGCCGTTATGACGATGACGACGAATTGAAAACGGCCGTGAATTCTTGGTTATCACAGCAGGCGGCAAGTTTTTATGAAGAAGGTTTCCAAAATTTAGTTGTGCGATATGATAAGGGTTTACAAAAACTTGGAAACTATGTAGAAAAAATAGATAAAAGTATGTATTTTTTTTTTTTTTTTGTTTAACGTCCGACTATTCTGCAATTACTGCTAATGCAGACGGTGATGGATGAAATGATGTTTTGTAACGTATGAAAATATGCCGTGCCTGAATGGGATTCGAACCCAAAACCGCATGATGAAAGGCGAGCACGTTACCAACTGCGCCAATGCGGCTGGCATAAAAGTATGTAGATTCCGAAAATAAAATTAGTTTTTGCAAATTTCCTTTTATTTTTTTTTTATTTTCAAACGGTACTTACTTTAAAAATACGCCTCGTAGATATTTTAATGATGGAACGTAGTGCAAGATAATTGTTCGGCGGAGAGGTAGATATGCGCCAACTAGTGTAAAACGTTCGTTCACAAGTTAATAGGGGCTTGCCTCGCGCGGAGTAGACTACTCTTACAGTAGATAGACTATAGAAAGAATTCATAAGGTAGGCCTATTATAAAATCATCCGGTCTGTCGCCGGTTGTTTAGACTGAAGGCGTTGGTAAAGTGAAACATGATTACGCATCCTTTTTACTTATTCTCAACCCGTAGCCTGTTTATATCTACTGCACGAAATGAAATGGTTAGTCACGAAATGAACTTTGTTTGAGACGAAGTGTAAGAGGGGAACAATCTACTGCGCATGCCCAGTTTCAATATTACAATCCCAAAAACATATAAAGCTATGGGCGTCTCATCTGGCTTGCAAAGAGTTCAGCCTACAGTACTAACATAAGGTGTATCAAAAATGCCCACTTCAAAACAAAATGCATGACACAGTTTTCTATAATACAATAATATTCATATAGACCCAATTATAATTTATAAAGCTATTTCTAAGAATATTTATACTTTAAAGAAATTTCGGTAACAGTTTTAAAACAGTGCTACTTTAATTTTTTAATTGATTATTAATAGTCTTTAATACTATTTTTAATTATTAATTGATTATTAATAATTTATTTATTGTTAGTAAGCATTTTCCACCTTCGTCTGTGTAAAAGTTATTTATTTTTTGACGGATAACACTCCTGTTAAAATCATCCAAACCTAAAACAGGTTTGGCCCGTACCGAATGTTTTTTGGGTGTCGTAAAAGACAGTGACGATCCTTCTAATATATTACTTTCAATTCTTGTTTTATTCGCGTAATTGAACGTTTTGACACACCAGTTGGTGCACTAACGCGTTCGATAATTTTCTTAACATCTATAGTAAAAACACCGTGCTTTGCTTCCTCGGTCATAAACGTAACCACTTTAGCAATTTTCTACCGAGATTGGCTGTGCAGAACTTTACTCCCTCCGATTTTAGACATTTTAAGCTTAATGTAAACTAGTAAACGACAAAATAATAAACACTACACTAGGTCAATTTGTACTTTAACTATAAAAATCTGGTGTGAAACACTCACACAACTTTCTCTTGCCAATGCAAATAATTTACAATATAATTTAACATTAGGAATAAAATATTAGAAATAAACAAAAAACTAACCTCAATAAACATAACCTTATTTTAATCATGAGTGAAACACTCAAAATGAAAATCAACCTCAGTCTGGCTTAAAAATACGGAAAATCACTATTTCACGCTAAACTAGGCTCTGTAGAGAAAAATACGTTAAATAAAAGTTGTAGATCTTTAAATTTCCTATAAATTTGGTTATATACACTTTTGTCGTAAAATGCATCCTAAGGCCAAAATCTTTAAAAAATCGATTTTTCACACGTTTTTGTGAGAAAAAATCAGAAAATCGCTAATTACTGCTAAACTAAGCGTCATACAAAAAAATGATTGAAACAGAAGTTGTAGGTTTTTAAATTCTCTACAACTTTTATTATATAAGTTTTTGCGCTAAAATTTATATTAAAGCCGTAATCTTAAAAAAACAACGTTTTTACGTGAAAACAGCCTCACCGAGAATTTCAGCAAACATGGCGCCTACCCTATCTTGTAGAGAATAAAAAATTGAGTAAAATAGGCGATTTTAAAAAAAATCGTAGGACCAGTTTTTGAGAAAATCGCAAAAAACTGAAAAATTATACGAATAAACTACTACTTCCGGTTGACCGATTTTGATGAAAATGTTCGTGTCGCGTCCGGTAGTGGTATGTAACTTAAGTTTTAAGTTTCAAGTTCGTACGACGTTCCGTTCTTGAGAAATTCTGTTCACACACACACACACACAGACCAATCGCTAAAAACATGTTTTTTGGGTTCAGGGGGTCTGAAAACGTATAGATCTGGTGAAAACTCGATTTCGAAAAATCGGCATGAAAACAATACTTTCCTTCCTATATATTCATATAGGCAAGAGAAAGTAAAAATTAACAAATCAAAATAGGTAGAACTATAATCTAACACACACACTAACACAGTATTCGATCTGCACACATAAAAAACCCCTCGACACTGTATAACAGTAATGATTGTACTGAACGACAATTGATTAAACACTGAATGACAATATTCACTGTGCGTTTCATTTGTTAGTTAGGCGTATGTAGTTGATGAGTCACCTGCAGTCAAACCAGTTTAATTTGTAAATAAACTATGCATACATATAAGCCTATAAATGTGTTGTTGTTTAGGTCATCAGCCTCTAGAGGCTGGTTTGAACCTGTAGAGGTTTTACTAAGTAAAACGAGGAGTGAGGTGGTTTACCATTGCCTTCCTCACTGAGAGGAAAAGTACGCTTAACAGCATGCCGGGCCCTCTGAAAAGCACTTATTTTCCACTCTGCAAATGACACCTTCACTTCATTCACCACAGGGTCTGGCTGTATAGTGAAATTCATTACTCTCAGAGAAGATAACTCTGATTAGTGTCTTTTACACCTCTACCTCTTCTGTTGTTAAATGATTCAGTCATTTAGTTGGCTGACCATGTGATAAGAAACAGAACTATTTATTTTAGCCCTGCAATGAACAGATTGAGCGTAAATAATTTGACACTCCACCTGTCTGTTATGGGCAGACATAAGCCTATAACTGTATAATAACAATAATAACTGATTATTTATTATAAATACATTACGTCACTCCCCATTCGCTTTGTACTGTATTTATAATAAAAGAATGTCTCTATAAAATGTAGAAAAATGTTGTTGTTGTTTAGGTCATCAGCCAAAAGGCTGGTTTGAACCTGTAGAGGTTTTACTAAGTAAAACGAGGAGTGAGGTGGTTTACCATTGCCTTCCTCACTGAGTGGGAAAGTATGCTTATCAGCATGCCGGGCCCTCTGAAAAGCACTTATTTTCCACTCTGCAAATGACACCTTTACTTCATTCACCATAGGGTCTGGCTGTATAGTGAAATTCATTACTCTCAGAGAAGATAACTCTGACTAGTGTCTTTTACACCTCTACCTCTTCTGTTGTTAAATGATTCAGTCATTTAATTGGCTGACCATGTGATAAGAAACAGAACTATTTATTTTAGCCCTGCAATGAACAGATTGAGCGTAAATAATTTGACACTCCACCTGTCTGTTATGGGCAGACATAAGCCTATAACTGTATAATAACAATAATAACTGATTATTTATTATAAATACATTACGTCACTCCCCATTCGCTTTGTACTGTATTTATAATAAAAGAATGTCTCTATAAAATGTAGAAAAATGTTGTTGTTGTTTAGGTCATCAGCCAAAAGGCTGGTTTGAACCTGTAGAGGTTTTACTAAGTAAAACGAGGAGTGAGGTGGTTTACCATTGCCTTCCTCACTGAGTGGGAAAGTATGCTTATCAGCATGCCGGGCCCTCTGAAAAGCACTTATTTTCCACTCTGCAAATGACACCTTTACTTCATTCACCATAGGGTCTGGCTGTATAGTGAAATTCATTACTCTCAGAGAAGATAACTCTGACTAGTGTCTTTTACACCTCTACCTCTTCTGTTGTTAAATGATTCAGTCATTTAATTGGCTGACCATGTGATAAGAAACAGAACTATTTATTTTAGCCCTGCAATGAACAGATTGAGCGTAAATAATTTGACACTCCACCTGTCTGTTATGGGCAGACATAAGCCTATAACTGTATAATAACAATAATAACTGATTATTAATTATAAATACATTACGTCACTCCCCATTCGCTTTGTACTGTATTTATAATAAAAGAATGTCACTATAAAGTGTAGAAAAATGTATATACATTAGTTTTATGAACCGTCTATAACAATAGTTGAGCGACGGGTGGATGTAGTATATGCAAGCTGATTCATTCGAAGCCTCCACCCCAGGGTAATAGAATACTATAAATATTAAGTGAACACTTTGTGTAAATTGTGCCGTTATAAAAGGAACTCAAAAGTTAGGCGAAGGAAAAATCTACTGGATACGCAAATCATGTAGAGTAAGTACTTTACATTATTAATTCATCTTCATGATACTATACTTCATCATTTGATTCATAATATTCTTAGAAATTTTTAATTAAAAGTAATTTGTAATTATTTACATTTGTAAATAAATGTAAAGTCAATAGCAATAGGCTGTGTGGTAGATTAGTAAAATTACGCATTTTTAATAATCTGCATTCGTTGATATTTTCACTACAATAAAACATGTGTGTATCTATGGAATTCTGTCGAGGCGTTCGGTACGGTTGTACCGCCGTGACGTCACACCAGAATGTCAGCGGGAACACATTCACGCGTGCTATGAGCCTGCCCTAGTATTCTATTGCCCTGCTCCACCCGCCAGATGAAATGCCTATTAGTCCAGGCTGTGAGCTCGCTCCCGTTAGCAAAATTATTCGGACTCGGTTTCTTTGCACTATCTTATTCAAAATTGGTCCCTTATAACCAATCCGCAAGAAACCACGGGCCACCGTGGTCGAGAAATTTTTTAAACAATTTTTTTTAAACAAATTGCAAAAATTGGTTTTTTGGCCGCGGACAAAATTTTTTCAGGTTTTTTGGATCATTCTGAACAATAAAAGTCCTTAGTAACTTTTCTCTATAGTTAATAGTTTTCGAGTTATAAGCAATTTAAAATTTGAAAAACGTAAAATCAACCATTTTCAATCCTCTATATCTCAGTTAAAAAACATTATTTTTTAAGTTAGAAAGTGCTTAAAGTAAAGTTTAAATATCCTTATACAAGATTCTGATGTCTTTTTTGAAATTATTTTATTGCAAAACCTTTGTTTTAAACAGTTAACAATGCGCGTGCGGCGCGTACAACAATTAATTAGGTATAACTTCAAGCGTCGGCGAAAAATCCATCGGGTACGTATACACAGCGTTAGTGCGAGAGAGACGCAACATGCAGCGCGTGGTCGCGGTACGCGCCGCGCGCGCATTGTTAACTGTTTAAAACAAAGGTTTTGCAATAAAATAATTTCAAAAAAGACATCAGAATCTTGTATAAGGATATTTAAACTTTACTTTAAGCACTTTCTAACTTAAAAAATCTGGTGTGAAACACTCACACAACTTTCTCTTGCCAATGCAAATAATTAACAATAAACCTAACATTAGTATTAAAACATTAGAAATGAACAAAAACTAACCTCAGAAACATAACCTTATTTTAATCATGAGTGAATGACGCAAAATGACAATCGAACTCAGTTTGGCTTAAAAATACGGAAAATCACGCTTTCACGCTAAACTAGGCTCTGTAGAGAAAAATGCTCTAAACAAAAGTTGTAGATCTTTTAATTTTCTATAAATTTAATTATATACACTATTGTCGTAAAATGCATACTAAGACCGAAATGTTAAAAAAATCGATTTTTCTCACGTTTTCGTGAGAAAAAAAACAGAAAATCGCAAATTACCGCTAAACTAAGCGTTATACAAAAAAATGTTTGAAACAAAAGTTGTAGGTTTTTAAATTCTCTACAACTTTTATTATATAAGTTTTTGCGCTTAAATGCATATTAAAGCCGCAATCTTAAAAAAACAACGTTTTTACGTGAAAACAGCCTCACCGAGAATTTCAGCAAACATGGCGCCTACCCTATCTTGTAGAGAATAAAAAATTGAGTAAAATAGGCGATTTTAAAAAAAATCGTAGGACCAGTTTTTGGGAAAATCGCAAAAAACTGAAAAATTATACGAATAAACTACTATTTCCGGTTGACCGATTTTGATGAAAATGTTCGTGTCGCGTCCGGTAGTGGTATGTAACTTAAGTTTCAAGTTTCAAGTTCGTACGATGTTCCGTTCTTGAGATATTCTGTTCACACACAGACACACACACACACACACACACAGAGACCAATCGCTAAAAACATGTTTTTTTGGTTCAGGGGGTCTGAAAACGTATAGATCCGGTGAAAACTCGATTTCGAAAAATCGACATGAAAACAATACTTTCCTTCCTATATATTCATATAGGCAAGAGAAAGTAAAAATAATGTTTTTTAACTGAGATATAGAGGATTGAAAATGGTTGATTTTACGTTTTTCAAATTTTAAATTGCTTATAACTCGAAAACTATTAACTATAGAGAAAAGTTACTAAGGACTTTTATTGTTCAGAATGATCCAAAAAACCTGAAAAAATTTTGTCCGCGGCCAAAAAAACCAATTTTTGCAATTTGTTTAAAAAAAAATTGTTTAAAAAAATTTCTCGACCACGGTGGCCCGTGGTTTCTTGCGGATTGGTTATAAGGGACCAATTTTGAATAAGATAGTGCAAAGAAACCGAGTCCGAATAATTTTGCTAACGGGAGCGAGCTCACAGCCTGGACTATATACCTTTATACCGACACTCGTAGTTCATTGGAATACACAGTCCTTATTTTATTACGCGACGAGTGGTAATAGGAAATATTGTTATGATTTGGGCTGTTCTGTTTTTACGTTTGAGTCTACATTTATACAAATAAAATATTGTAATTCGTTAAAAACTCATTCCTTTTTTTTTCATTTTTAATTCTTCACATTTTATTCATTATTCTGTAGTGTTGTTATAAATTAGTAGTTACCTATCCGTGTATTTATAAGTTTATCATGTCGACCGTTCGAAAGCAAGGTAAAACAATTCGAAGTACGGAACGGAATGTCATTTTAAATGTTATTAAGTGTTGTAAAGAAAAAGCAAAAAATAAACTGTATGTACTAAACAGTTGCATGTTTTTAGAAATACAGTAGAATCTCAGTAATCCGGCCTGTTCGGGACCGAGAGGGTACCGGATTACTGAAAATTCCGAATTACTTTGATGTGTAGGAATTTTGGAACTATAAATTATAAATTTAAACAAAAAATCTGGTGTGAAAACACTCACACAACTTTCTCTTGCCAATGCAAATAATTTACAATATAATTTAACATTAGTAATAAAATATTAGAAATAAACAAAAAACTAACCTCAATAAACATAACCTTATTTTAATCATGAGTGAAACACTCAAAATGAAAATCAACCTCAGTCTGGCTTAAAAAATACGGAAAATCACTATTTCACGCTAAACTAGGCTCTGTAGAGAAAAATAAGATAAATAAAAGTTGTAGATCTTTAAATTTCCTATAAATTTGGTTATATACCACTTTTGTCGTAAAATGCATACTAAGGTCAAAATCTTAAAAAAATCGATTTTTTCACACGTTTTCGTGAGAAAAAAATCAGAAAATCGCTAATTACTGCTAAACTAAGCGTCATACAAAAAAAATGTTTGAAACAGAAGTTGTAGGTTTTTTAATTCTCTACAACTTTTTACTTTCTCTTGCCTATATGAATATACAGGGTGATTCATGAAGTTCTCCCCCCACTTCTACAGCACATTGTACTAGTAAAAATAATGAAAAAATGTTATATAAACATAGGTCCGAAAACGCTTCGTTAGCGAGTTACAGCTAGCGAAAGATTTCGCCTGAATTCCTGGGCAAAGAGTAAAATAAAGCCATACTGAACTTTTGGAAAGGTTAATTAAGTAAGAAATGTCGTGGATTCTTATGTAATTTTACCTGATAAAGCTAATAAAATAGGTTTCAGAACTGTACCTGTAGTAGTTTTTGAGGGATTCACGGTTAAATGCAAAAAATTGGGGCACGAAAACAATGTTTTTTTTAAGTTTCATGTACAATAACTTTGTTAAATTGGTAATAAATACATAAAATCAACAAACATTAATTGTAGAGAATTTAATTCTGAGAAAATTGATATAATCAAAGTCTAAAATAAAACAGAAATAAGTATCAAAAAATCGATTTTATTCAGTATAATACATTACTAGTTTTAAGCAAAATTAATCAGGTTGGGCCAACCGTACGCACCTTTTTATAATAGATGTTCGAAAATGAGGCCATCATTATCAATACATTTTGCAGCACGTTTGTGTATTGCTTTGTTGCGTTTCTTAATTTTTCAGGGCTTCCCTGTATCTGCACAGCCGAATCCATAATACGGGCAATTAATTCATCACGAGAATTCACTTTTGTCTTGTATACAATGTCTTTCATCCATCCCCAGATGCAATAATCCAATGGAGATAGATCTGGGGATCTTGGTGGCCAAGGGTGAGGCCCTCCACGACCAATCCAGTGTCCAGGAAATTGATGATTTAAATAAGCAGAAACGGCACGTGAAAAGTGGGGAGGTGCTCCGTCATGCTGGAAGTACAAATTTTGTCTGAGACGTAAAGGAACATTCTCTAACAGCTGCGGCAACTCTTCTTGAAGGAAATGCAAATACAACTCAGCATTTAGGCGTCCAGGTAATATGAAAGGTCCAATCAGCCGATTGTGCAAAAGGCCACACCAGACATTGACGCTAAATCGGTGTTGAAAGTTCTGTTCCACTACCTCATGTGGATTTTCTTCTGCCCATGAGTGTTCATTGTGCAAGTTATTGACACCATCCCGAGTGAATTGTGCCTCATCCGTAAACAAAATACGCTTGTAGAGTTGATTATTAATATTCAAAAAGTTGCAAAACTCCAAGCGAAGCGGACCATCCCCTGGCTGTAGATGTTGAACCTTTTGTTTATGAAACGGATAAAATTTGTTTCGATTTAGTGACCTCCACACCGTTGACTGCGAAACTCCTATCCGCCTAGAAATACGTCGTGTACTTACACCTGGACTGCGATGAACAGCATTAATAACAATATCATCATCAAGTTGGACAGCTCGTTCATAATTGGTTCTAGTACTTGGTAGTGATCCTGTTTCCCGAAGAGTACGAAAAGTTCCTGAAATTGTTTTGGTATCTGGAATCCTCCTATTAGGGTAACGTAGTTCATATTCTACTACAGCAGCTCTAGCATTACCATTACAATTTATTTAACAGTTCATCTAGTTTTCTCAATTTATCTCATCATTAAGGAACAAACATTTTGTTTTTGTTTTATTTTAACTAAATACCGTACGGTATTTCTTTACAGATAGTAATGTATTATACTGAATAAAATCGATTTTTTGATACTTATTTCTTTTTTATTTTAGACTTTGATTATATCAATTTTCTCAGAATTAAATTCTCTACAATTAATGTTTGTTGATTTTATGTATTTATTACCAATTTAACAAAGTTATTGTACATGAAACTTAAAAAAACATTGTTTCGTGCCCCAATTTTTTGCATTTTAAACCGTGAATCCCTCAAAAACTACTACAGGTACAGTTCTGAAACCTATTTTATTAGCTTTATCAGGTAAAATTACATAAGAATCCACGACATTTCTTACTTAATTAACCTTTCCAAAAGTTCAGTATGGCTTTATTTTACTCTTTGCCCAGGAATTCAGGCGAAATCTTTCGCTAGCTGTAACTCGCTAACGAAGCGTTTTCGGACCTATGTTTATATAACATTTTTTCATTATTTTTACTAGTACAATGTGCTGTAGAAGTGGGGGGAGAACTTCATGAATCACCCTGTATAGGAAGGAAAGTATTGTTTTCATGTCGATTTTTCGAAATCGAGTTTTCACCGGATCTATACGTTTTCAGACCCCCTGAACCCAAAAAACATGTTTTTAGCGATTGGTCTGTGTGTGTGTGTGTGTGTGTGAACAGAATATCTCAAGAACGGAACATCGTACGAACTTGAAACTTGAAACTTAAGTTACATACCACTACCGGACGCGACACGAACATTTTCATCAAAATCGGTCAACCGGAAGTAGTAGTTTATTCGTATAATTTTTCAGTTTTTTGCGATTTTCTCAAAAACTGGTCCTACGATTTTTTTAAAAATCGCCTATTTTACTCAATTTTTTATTCTCTACAAGATAGGGTAGGCGCCATGTTTGCTGAAATTCTCGGTGAGGCTGTTTTCACGTAAAAACGTTGTTTTTTTAAGATTACGGCTTTAATATAAATTTCAGCGCAAAAACTTATATAATAAAAGTTGTAGAGAATTTAAAAACCTACAACTTCTGTTTCAAACATTTTTTTGTATAACGCTTAGTTTAGCGGTAATTTGCGATTTTCTGTTTTTTTCTCACGAAAACGTGAGAAAAATCGATTTTTTTAACATTTCGGTCTTAGTATGCATTTTACGACAAAAGTATATATAATAAAAGTTATAGAAAATTAAAAGATCTACAACTTTTGTTAAGAGCATTTTTCTCTACAGAGTCTAGTTTAGCGTGAAAGCGTGATTTTCCCGTATTTTTAAGCCAAACTGAGTTCGATTGTCATTTTGCGTCATTCACTCGTGATTAAAATAAGGTTATGTTTTTGAGGTTAGTTTTTGTTTATTTCTAATATTTTATTAATAATGTTAGGTATATTATTAATGATTTGCATTGGCAAGAGAAAGTTGTGTGAGTGTTTCACACCAGATTTTATTATATAAGTTTTTGCGCTAAAATTTATATTAAAGCCGTAATCTTAAAAAAACAACGTTTTTACGTGAAAACAGCCTCACCGAGAATTTCAGCAAACATGGCGCCTACCCTATCTTGTAGAGAATAAAAAATTGAGTAAAATAGGCGATTTTAAAAAAAATCGTAGGACCAGTTTTTGAGAAAATCGCAAAAAACTGAAAAATTATACGAATAAACTACTACTTCCAGTTGACCGATTTTGATGAAAATGTTCGTGTCGCGTCCGGTAGTGGTATGTAACTTAAGTTTCAAGTTTCAAGTTCGTACGATGTTCCGTTCTTGAGATATTCTGTTCACACACACACACACACACACACAGACCAATCGCTAAAAAACATGTTTTTTGGGTTCAGGGGGTCTGAAAACTTATAGATCCGGTGAAAACTCGATTTCGAAAAATCGACATGAAAACAATACTTTCCTTCCTATATATTCATATAGGCAAGAGAAAGTAAAAATGACTATGCATTGATTTTTATGTGATACGCACTCTGATATGTG
>JAQMRL010000107.1:0-37070 GCA_035578175.1 Catonia carolina
CCACATTCAGAGTGCGTCGAGCGCTCGGACACTAGGCGAGGCCGCCCGATACCGAACATTTCATACGGGAGCAATCATCTCATACGGGAAAAAAAACGGTTTTTGGCTTGTAGCGGCCGAACGGAAGGAGCTAGAAGGAGAAGAGGAAGGCTCTAACGAAAGATTTTACAACGGCGCATCTAACTGGCGCGGTCCCGGCGCGATCGGACTAAAGGTTCAGCCGCTACAAGCCAAAAACCGTTTTTTTTTTTCCGTATGAGATGATGAGTGCAGGGCCCGAGCGGTCGGCCCGAGGCGAGTCCGCCTGCTACCGAACATTCCATACGGGAGCGATCATCTCATACGAAGAAAAATTTCTCGTATGGCATGATCAGTGCCGGGCCCGAGCGCTCGGACACTAGGCGAGGCCGCCCGATACCGAACATTTCATACGGGAGCAATCATCTCATACGGGAAAAAAAACGGTTTTTGGCTTGTAGCGGCCGAACGGAAGGAGCTAGAAGGAGAAGAGGAAGGCTCTAACGAAAGATTTTACAACGGCGCATCTAACTGGCGCGGTCCCGGCGCGATCGGACTAAAGGTTCAGCCGCTACAAGCCAAAAACCGTTTTTTTTTTCCGTATGAGATGATGAGTGCAGGGCCCGAGCGGTCGGCCCGAGGCGAGTCCGCCTGCTACCGAACATTCCATACGGGAGCGATCATCTCATACGAAGAAAAATTTCTCGTATGGCATGATCAGTGCCGGGCCCGAGCGCTCGGACACTAGGCGAGGCCGCCCGATACCGAACATTTCATACGGGAGCAATCATCTCATACGGGAAAAAAAAACGGTTTTTGGCTTGTAGCGGCCGAACGGAAGGAGCTAGAAGGAGAAGAGGAAGGCTCTAACGAAAGATTTTACAACGGCGCATCTAACTGGCGCGGTCCCGGCGCGATCGGACTAAAGGTTCAGCCGCTACAAGCCAAAAACCGTTTTTTTTTTCCGTATGAGATGATGAGTGCAGGGCCCGAGCGGTCGGCCCGAGGCGAGTCCGCCTGCTACCGAACATTCCATACGGGAGCGATCATCTCATACGAAGAAAAATTTCTCGTATGGCATGATCAGTGCCGGGCCCGAGCGCTCGGACACTAGGCGAGGCCGCCCGATACCGAACATTTCATACGGGAGCAATCATCTCATACGGGAAAAAAAACGGTTTTTGGCTTGTAGCGGCCGAACGGAAGGAGCTAGAAGGAGAAGAGGAAGGCTCTAACGAAAGATTTTACAACGGCGCATCTAACTGGCGCGGTCCCGGCGCGATCGGACTAAAGGTTCAGCCGCTACAAGCCAAAAACCGTTTTTTTTTTTCCGTATGAGATGATGAGTGCAGGGCCCGAGCGGTCGGCCCGAGGCGAGTCCGCCTGCTACCGAACATTCCATACGGGAGCGATCATCTCATACGAAGAAAAATTTCTCGTATGGCATGATCAGTGCCGGGCCCGAGCGCTCGGACACTAGGCGAGGCCGCCCGATACCGAACATTTCATACGGGAGCAATCATCTCATACGGGAAAAAAAAACGGTTTTTGGCTTGTAGCGGCCGAACGGAAGGAGCTAGAAGGAGAAGAGGAAGGCTCTAACGAAAGATTTTACAACGGCGCATCTAACTGGCGCGGTCCCGGCGCGATCGGACTAAAGGTTCAGCCGCTACAAGCCAAAAACCGTTTTTTTTTTTCCGTATGAGATGATGAGTGCAGGGCCCGAGCGGTCGGCCCGAGGCGAGTCCGCCTGCTACCGAACATTCCATACGGGAGCGATCATCTCATACGAAGAAAAATTTCTCGTATGGCATGATCAGTGCCGGGCCCGAGCGCTCGGACACTAGGCGAGGCCGCCCGATACCGAACATTTCATACGGGAGCAATCATCTCATACGGGAAAAAAAAACGGTTTTTGGCTTGTAGCGGCCGAACGGAAGGAGCTAGAAGGAGAAGAGGAAGGCTCTAACGAAAGATTTTACAACGGCGCATCTAACTGGCGCGGTCCCGGCGCGATCGGACTAAAGGTTCAGCCGCTACAAGCCAAAAACCGTTTTTTTTTTTCCGTATGAGATGATGAGTGCAGGGCCCGAGCGGTCGGCCCGAGGCGAGTCCGCCTGCTACCGAACATTCCATACGGGAGCGATCATCTCATACGAAGAAAAATTTCTCGTATGGCATGATCAGTGCCGGGCCCGAGCGCTCGGACACTAGGCGAGGCCGCCCGATACCGAACATTTCATACGGGAGCAATCATCTCATACGGGAAAAAAAAACGGTTTTTGGCTTGTAGCGGCCGAACGGAAGGAGCTAGAAGGAGAAGAGGAAGGCTCTAACGAAAGATTTTACAACGGCGCATCTAACTGGCGCGGGTCCCGGCGCGATCGGACTAAAGGTTCAGCCGCTACAAGCCAAAAAACCGTTTTTTTTTTCCGTATGAGATGATGAGTGCAGGGCCCGAGCGGTCGGCCCGAGGCGAGTCCGCCTGCTACCGAACATTCCATACGGGAGCGATCATCTCATACGAAGAAAAATTTCTCGTATGGCATGATCAGTGCCGGGCCCGAGCGCTCGGACACTAGGCGAGGCCGCCCGATACCGAACATTTCATACGGGAGCAATCATCTCATACGGGAAAAAAAAACGGTTTTTGGCTTGTAGCGGCCGAACGGAAGGAGCTAGAAGGAGAAGAGGAAGGCTCTAACGAAAGATTTTACAACGGCGCATCTAACTGGCGCGGTCCCGGCGCGATCGGACTAAAGGTTCAGCCGCTACAAGCCAAAAACCGTTTTTTTTTTCCGTATGAGATGATGAGTGCAGGGCCCGAGCGGTCGGCCCGAGGCGAGTCCGCCTGCTACCGAACATTCCATACGGGGAGCGATCATCTCATACGAAGAAAAATTTCTCGTATGGCATGATCAGTGCCGGGCCCGAGCGCTCGGACACTAGGCGAGGCCGCCCGATACCGAACATTTCATACGGGAGCAATCATCTCATACGGGAAAAAAAAACGGTTTTTGGCTTGTAGCGGCCGAACGGAAGGAGCTAGAAGGAGAAGAGGAAGGCTCTAACGAAAGATTTTACAACGGCGCATCTAACTGGCGCGGTCCCGGCGCGATCGGACCTAAAGGTTCAGCCCGCTACAAGCCAAAAACCGTTTTTTTTTTCCGTATGAGATGATGAGTGCAGGGCCCGAGCGGTCGGCCCGAGGCGAGTCCGCCTGCTACCGAACATTCCATACGGGAGCGATCATCTCATACGAAGAAAAATTTCTCGTATGGCATGATCAGTGCCGGGCCCGAGCGCTCGGACACTAGGCGAGGCCGCCCGATACCGAACATTTCATACGGGAGCAATCATCTCATACGGGAAAAAAAAACGGTTTTTGGCTTGTAGCGGCCGAACGGAAGGAGCTAGAAGGAGAAGAGGAAGGCTCTAACGAAAGATTTTACAACGGCGCATCTAACTGGCGCGGGTCCCGGCGCGATCGGACTAAAGGTTCAGCCGCTACAAGCCAAAAACCGTTTTTTTTTTTCCGTATGAGATGATGAGTGCAGGGCCCGAGCGGTCGGCCCGAGGCGAGTCCGCCTGCTACCGAACATTCCATACGGGAGCGATCATCTCATACGAAGAAAAATTTCTCGTATGGCATGATCAGTGCCGGGCCCGAGCGCTCGGACACTAGGCGAGGCCGCCCGATACCGAACATTTCATACGGGAGCAATCATCTCATACGGGAAAAAAAACGGTTTTTGGCTTGTAGCGGCCGAACGGAAGGAGCTAGAAGGAGAAGAGGAAGGCTCTAACGAAAGATTTTACAACGGCGCATCTAACTGGCGCGGTCCCGGCGCGATCGGACTAAAGGTTCAGCCGCTACAAGCCAAAAACCGTTTTTTTTTTTCCGTATGAGATGATGAGTGCAGGGCCCGAGCGGTCGGCCCGAGGCGAGTCCGCCTGCTACCGAACATTCCATACGGGAGCGATCATCTCATACGAAGAAAAAATTTCTCGTATGGCATGATCAGTGCCGGGCCCGAGCGCTCGGACACTAGGCGAGGCCGCCCGATACCGAACATTTCATACGGGAGCAATCATCTCATACGGGAAAAAAAAACGGTTTTTGGCTTGTAGCGGCCGAACGGAAGGAGCTAGAAGGAGAAGAGGAAGGCTCTAACGAAAGATTTTACAACGGCGCATCTAACTGGCGCGGTCCCGGCGCGATCGGACTAAAGGTTCAGCCGCTACAAGCCAAAAAACCGTTTTTTTTTTCCGTATGAGATGATGAGTGCAGGGCCCGAGCGGTCGGCCCGAGGCGAGTCCGCCTGCTACCGAACATTCCATACGGGAGCGATCATCTCATACGAAGAAAAATTTCTCGTATGGCATGATCAGTGCCGGGCCCGAGCGCTCGGACACTAGGCGAGGCCGCCCGATACCGAACATTTCATACGGGAGCAATCATCTCATACGGGAAAAAAAACGGTTTTTGGCTTGTAGCGGCCGAACGGAAGGAGCTAGAAGGAGAAGAGGAAGGCTCTAACGAAAGATTTTACAACGGCGCATCTAACTGGCGCGGTCCCGGCGCGATCGGACTAAAGGTTCAGCCGCTACAAGCCAAAAACCGTTTTTTTTTTTCCGTATGAGATGATGAGTGCAGGGCCCGAGCGGTCGGCCCGAGGCGAGTCCGCCTGCTACCGAACATTCCATACGGGAGCGATCATCTCATACGAAGAAAAATTTCTCGTATGGCATGATCAGTGCCGGGCCCGAGCGCTCGGACACTAGGCGAGGCCGCCCGATACCGAACATTTCATACGGGAGCAATCATCTCATACGGGAAAAAAAAACGGTTTTTTGGCTTGTAGCGGCCGAACGGAAGGAGCTAGAAGGAGAAGAGGAAGGCTCTAACGAAAGATTTTACAACGGCGCATCTAACTGGCGCGGTCCCGGCGCGATCGGACTAAAGGTTCAGCCGCTACAAGCCAAAAACCGTTTTTTTTTTTCCGTATGAGATGATGAGTGCAGGGCCCGAGCGGTCGGCCCGAGGCGAGTCCGCCTGCTACCGAACATTCCATACGGGAGCGATCATCTCATACGAAGAAAAATTTCTCGTATGGCATGATCAGTGCCGGGCCCGAGCGCTCGGACACTAGGCGAGGCCGCCCGATACCGAACATTTCATACGGGAGCAATCATCTCATACGGGAAAAAAAAACGGTTTTTGGCTTGTAGCGGCCGAACGGAAGGAGCTAGAAGGAGAAGAGGAAGGCTCTAACGAAAGATTTTACAACGGCGCATCTAACTGGCGCGGTCCCGGCGCGATCGGACTAAAGGTTCAGCCGCTACAAGCCAAAAACCGTTTTTTTTTTTCCGTATGAGATGATGAGTGCAGGGCCCGAGCGGTCGGCCCGAGGCGAGTCCGCCTGCTACCGAACATTCCATACGGGAGCGATCATCTCATACGAAGAAAAATTTTCTCGTATGGCATGATCAGTGCCGGGCCCGAGCGCTCGGACACTAGGCGAGGCCGCCCGATACCGAACATTTCATACGGGAGCAATCATCTCATACGGGAAAAAAAACGGTTTTTGGCTTGTAGCGGCCGAACGGAAGGAGCTAGAAGGAGAAGAGGAAGGCTCTAACGAAAGATTTTACAACGGCGCATCTAACTGGCGCGGTCCCGGCGCGATCGGACTAAAGGTTCAGCCGCTACAAGCCAAAAACCGTTTTTTTTTTCCGTATGAGATGATGAGTGCAGGGCCCGAGCGGTCGGCCCGAGGCGAGTCCCGCCTGCTACCGAACATTCCATACGGGAGCGATCATCTCATACGAAGAAAAATTTCTCGTATGGCATGATCAGTGCCGGGCCCGAGCGCTCGGACACTAGGCGAGGGCCGCCCGATACCGAACATTTCATACGGGAGCAATCATCTCATACGGGAAAAAAAACGGTTTTTGGCTTTGTAGCGGCCGAACGGAAGGAGCTAGAAGGAGAAGAGGAAGGCTCTAACGAAAGATTTTACAACGGCGCATCTAACTGGCGCGGTCCCGGCGCGATCGGACTAAAGGTTCAGCCGCTACAAGCCAAAAACCGTTTTTTTTTTCCGTATGAGATGATGAGTGCAGGGCCCGAGCGGTCGGCCCGAGGCGAGTCCGCCTGCTACCGAACATTCCATACGGGAGCGATCATCTCATACGAAGAAAAATTTCTCGTATGGCATGATCAGTGCCGGGCCCGAGCGCTCGGACACTAGGCGAGGCCGCCCGATACCGAACATTTCATACGGGAGCAATCATCTCATACGGGAAAAAAAAAACGGTTTTTGGCTTGTAGCGGCCGAACGGAAGGAGCTAGAAGGAGAAGAGGAAGGCTCTAACGAAAGATTTTACAACGGCGCATCTAACTGGCGCGGTCCCCGGCGCGATCGGACTAAAGGTTCAGCCGCTACAAGCCAAAAAACCGTTTTTTTTTTCCGTATGAGATGATGAGTGCAGGGCCCGAGCGGTCGGCCCGAGGCGAGTCCGCCTGCTACCGAACATTCCATACGGGAGCGATCATCTCATACGAAGAAAAATTTCTCGTATGGCATGATCAGTGCCGGGCCCGAGCGCTCGGACACTAGGCGAGGCCGCCCGATACCGAACATTTCATACGGGAGCAATCATCTCATACGGGAAAAAAAAACGGTTTTTTGGCTTGTAGCGGCCCGAACGGAAGGAGCTAGAAGGAGAAGAGGAAGGCTCTAACGAAAGATTTTACAACGGCGCATCTAACTGGCGCGGTCCCGGCGCGATCGGACTAAAGGTTCAGCCGCTACAAGCCAAAAACCGTTTTTTTTTTCCGTATGAGATGATGAGTGCAGGGCCCGAGCGGTCGGCCCGAGGCGAGTCCGCCTGCTACCGAACATTCCATACGGGAGCGATCATCTCATACGAAGAAAAATTTCTCGTATGGCATGATCAGTGCCGGGCCCGAGCGCTCGGACACTAGGCGAGGCCGCCCGATACCGAACATTTCATACGGGAGCAATCATCTCATACGGGAAAAAAAAACGGTTTTTGGCTTGTAGCGGCCGAACGGAAGGAGCTAGAAGGAGAAGAGGAAGGCTCTAACGAAAGATTTTACAACGGCGCATCTAACTGGCGCGGTCCCGGCGCGATCGGACTAAAGGTTCAGCCGCTACAAGCCAAAAAACCGTTTTTTTTTTCCGTATGAGATGATGAGTGCAGGGCCCGAGCGGTCGGCCCGAGGCGAGTCCGCCTGCTACCGAACATTCCATACGGGAGCGATCATCTCATACGAAGAAAAATTTCTCGTATGGCATGATCAGTGCCGGGCCCGAGCGCTCGGACACTAGGCGAGGCCGCCCGATACCGAACATTTCATACGGGAGCAATCATCTCATACGGGAAAAAAAAACGGTTTTTGGCTTGTAGCGGCCGAACGGAAGGAGCTAGAAGGAGAAGAGGAAGGCTCTAACGAAAGATTTTACAACGGCGCATCTAACTGGCGCGGTCCCCGGCGCGATCGGACTAAAGGTTCAGCCGCTACAAGCCAAAAACCGTTTTTTTTTTCCGTATGAGATGATGAGTGCAGGGCCCGAGCGGTCGGCCCGAGGCGAGTCCGCCTGCTACCGAACATTCCATACGGGAGCGATCATCTCATACGAAGAAAAATTTCTCGTATGGCATGATCAGTGCCGGGCCCGAGCGCTCGGACACTAGGCGAGGCCGCCCGATACCGAACATTTCATACGGGAGCAATCATCTCATACGGGAAAAAAAACGGTTTTTTGGCTTGTAGCGGCCGAACGGAAGGAGCTAGAAGGAGAAGAGGAAGGCTCTAACGAAAGATTTTACAACGGCGCATCTAACTGGCGCGGTCCCGGCGCGATCGGACTAAAGGTTCAGCCGCTACAAGCCAAAAACCGTTTTTTTTTTCCGTATGAGATGATGAGTGCAGGGCCCGAGCGGTCGGCCCGAGGCGAGTCCGCCTGCTACCGAACATTCCATACGGGAGCGATCATCTCATACGAAGAAAAATTTCTCGTATGGCATGATCAGTGCCGGGCCCGAGCGCTCGGACACTAGGCGAGGCCGCCCGATACCGAACATTTCATACGGGAGCAATCATCTCATACGGGAAAAAAAAACGGTTTTTTGGCTTGTAGCGGCCGAACGGAAGGAGCTAGAAGGAGAAGAGGAAGGCTCTAACGAAAGATTTTACAACGGGCGCATCTAACTGGCGCGGTCCCGGCGCGATCGGACTAAAGGTTCAGCCGCTACAAGCCAAAAACCGTTTTTTTTTTCCGTATGAGATGATGAGTGCAGGGCCCGAGCGGTCGGCCCGAGGCGAGTCCGCCTGCTACCGAACATTCCATACGGGAGCGATCATCTCATACGAAGAAAAATTTCTCGTATGGCATGATCAGTGCCGGGCCCGAGCGCTCGGACACTAGGCGAGGCCGCCCGATACCGAACATTTCATACGGGAGCAATCATCTCATACGGGAAAAAAAAACGGTTTTTTGGCTTGTAGCGGCCGAACGGAAGGAGCTAGAAGGAGAAGAGGAAGGCTCTAACGAAAGATTTTACAACGGCGCATCTAACTGGCGCGGTCCCGGCGCGATCGGACTAAAGGTTCAGCCGCTACAAGCCAAAAACCGTTTTTTTTTTCCGTATGAGATGATGAGTGCAGGGCCCGAGCGGTCGGCCCGAGGCGAGTCCGCCTGCTACCGAACATTCCATACGGGAGCGATCATCTCATACGAAGAAAAATTTCTCGTATGGCATGATCAGTGCCGGGCCCGAGCGCTCGGACACTAGGCGAGGCCGCCCGATACCGAACATTTCATACGGGAGCAATCATCTCATACGGGAAAAAAAACGGTTTTTGGCTTGTAGCGGCCGAACGGAAGGAGCTAGAAGGAGAAGAGGAAGGCTCTAACGAAAGATTTTACAACGGCGCATCTAACTGGCGCGGTCCCGGCGCGATCGGACTAAAGGTTCAGCCGCTACAAGCCAAAAACCGTTTTTTTTTTCCGTATGAGATGATGAGTGCAGGGCCCGAGCGGTCGGCCCGAGGCGAGTCCGCCTGCTACCGAACATTCCATACGGGAGCGATCATCTCATACGAAGAAAAATTTCTCGTATGGCATGATCAGTGCCGGGCCCGAGCGCTCGGACACTAGGCGAGGCCGCCCGATACCGAACATTTCATACGGGAGCAATCATCTCATACGGGAAAAAAAACGGTTTTTGGCTTGTAGCGGCCGAACGGAAGGAGCTAGAAGGAGAAGAGGAAGGCTCTAACGAAAGATTTTACAACGGCGCATCTAACTGGCGCGGTCCCGGCGCGATCGGACTAAAGGTTCAGCCGCTACAAGCCAAAAACCGTTTTTTTTTTCCGTATGAGATGATGAGTGCAGGGCCCGAGCGGTCGGCCCGAGGCGAGTCCGCCTGCTACCGAACATTCCATACGGGAGCGATCATCTCATACGAAGAAAAATTTCTCGTATGGCATGATCAGTGCCGGGCCCGAGCGCTCGGACACTAGGCGAGGCCGCCCGATACCGAACATTTCATACGGGAGCAATCATCTCATACGGGAAAAAAAAACGGTTTTTGGCTTGTAGCGGCCGAACGGAAGGAGCTAGAAGGAGAAGAGGAAGGCTCTAACGAAAGATTTTACAACGGCGCATCTAACTGGCGCGGTCCCGGCGCGATCGGACTAAAGGTTCAGCCGCTACAAGCCAAAAAACCGTTTTTTTTTTCCGTATGAGATGATGAGTGCAGGGCCCGAGCGGTCGGCCCGAGGCGAGTCCGCCTGCTACCGAACATTCCATACGGGAGCGATCATCTCATACGAAGAAAAATTTCTCGTATGGCATGATCAGTGCCGGGCCCGAGCGCTCGGACACTAGGCGAGGCCGCCCGATACCGAACATTTCATACGGGAGCAATCATCTCATACGGGAAAAAAAACGGTTTTTGGCTTGTAGCGGCCGAACGGAAGGAGCTAGAAGGAGAAGAGGAAGGCTCTAACGAAAGATTTTACAACGGCGCATCTAACTGGCGCGGTCCCGGCGCGATCGGACTAAAGGTTCAGCCGCTACAAGCCAAAAACCGTTTTTTTTTTCCGTATGAGATGATGAGTGCAGGGCCCGAGCGGTCGGCCCGAGGCGAGTCCGCCTGCTACCGAACATTCCATACGGGAGCGATCATCTCATACGAAGAAAAATTTCTCGTATGGCATGATCAGTGCCGGGCCCGAGCGCTCGGACACTAGGCGAGGCCGCCCGATACCGAACATTTCATACGGGAGCAATCATCTCATACGGGAAAAAAAAACGGTTTTTGGCTTGTAGCGGCCGAACGGAAGGAGCTAGAAGGAGAAGAGGAAGGCTCTAACGAAAGATTTTACAACGGCGCATCTAACTGGCGCGGTCCCGGCGCGATCGGACTAAAGGTTCAGCCGCTACAAGCCAAAAACCGTTTTTTTTTTCCGTATGAGATGATGAGTGCAGGGCCCGAGCGGTCGGCCCGAGGCGAGTCCGCCTGCTACCGAACATTCCATACGGGAGCGATCATCTCATACGAAGAAAAATTTCTCGTATGGCATGATCAGTGCCGGGCCCGAGCGCTCGGACACTAGGCGAGGCCGCCCGATACCGAACATTTCATACGGGAGCAATCATCTCATACGGGAAAAAAAACGGTTTTTGGCTTGTAGCGGCCGAACGGAAGGAGCTAGAAGGAGAAGAGGAAGGCTCTAACGAAAGATTTTACAACGGCGCATCTAACTGGCGCGGTCCCGGCGCGATCGGACTAAAGGTTCAGCCGCTACAAGCCAAAAACCGTTTTTTTTTTCCGTATGAGATGATGAGTGCAGGGCCCGAGCGGTCGGCCCGAGGCGAGTCCGCCTGCTACCGAACATTCCATACGGGAGCGATCATCTCATACGAAGAAAAATTTCTCGTATGGCATGATCAGTGCCGGGCCCGAGCGCTCGGACACTAGGCGAGGCCGCCCGATACCGAACATTTCATACGGGAGCAATCATCTCATACGGGAAAAAAAAACGGTTTTTGGCTTGTAGCGGCCGAACGGAAGGAGCTAGAAGGAGAAGAGGAAGGCTCTAACGAAAGATTTTACAACGGCGCATCTAACTGGCGCGGTCCCGGCGCGATCGGACTAAAGGTTCAGCCGCTACAAGCCAAAAACCGTTTTTTTTTTCCGTATGAGATGATGAGTGCAGGGCCCGAGCGGTCGGCCCGAGGCGAGTCCGCCTGCTACCGAACATTCCATACGGGAGCGATCATCTCATACGAAGAAAAATTTCTCGTATGGCATGATCAGTGCCGGGCCCGAGCGCTCGGACACTAGGCGAGGCCGCCCGATACCGAACATTTCATACGGGAGCAATCATCTCATACGGGAAAAAAAACGGTTTTTGGCTTGTAGCGGCCGAACGGAAGGAGCTAGAAGGAGAAGAGGAAGGCTCTAACGAAAGATTTTACAACGGCGCATCTAACTGGCGCGGTCCCGGCGCGATCGGACTAAAGGTTCAGCCGCTACAAGCCAAAAACCGTTTTTTTTTTTCCGTATGAGATGATGAGTGCAGGGCCCGAGCGGTCGGCCCGAGGCGAGTCCGCCTGCTACCGAACATTCCATACGGGAGCGATCCACATATCAGAGTGCGTTATTTCTCGTATGGCATGATCAGTGCCGGGCCCGAGCGCTCGGACACTAGGCGAGGCCGCCGCGATACCGAACATTTCATACGGGAGCAATCATCTCATACGGGAAAAAAAACGGTTTTTGGCTTGTAGCGGCCGAACGGAAGGAGCTAGAAGGAGAAGAGGAAGGCTCTAACGAAAGATTTTACAACGGCGCATCTAACTGGCGCGGTCCCGGCGCGATCGGACTAAAGGTTCAGCCGCTACAAGCCAAAAACCGTTTTTTTTTTCCGTATGAGATGATGAGTGCAGGGCCCGAGCGGTCGGCCCGAGGCGAGTCCGCCTGCTACCGAACATTCCATACGGGAGCGATCATCTCATACGAAGAAAAATTTCTCGTATGGCATGATCAGTGCCGGGCCCGAGCGCTCGGACACTAGGCGAGGCCGCCCGATACCGAACATTTCATACGGGAGCAATCATCTCATACGGGAAAAAAAAACGGTTTTTGGCTTGTAGCGGCCGAACGGAAGGAGCTAGAAGGAGAAGAGGAAGGCTCTAACGAAAGATTTTACAACGGCGCATCTAACTGGCGCGGTCCCGGCGCGATCGGACTAAAGGTTCAGCCGCTACAAGCCAAAAACCGTTTTTTTTTTTCCGTATGAGATGATGAGTGCAGGGCCCGAGCGGTCGGCCCGAGGCGAGTCCGCCTGCTACCGAACATTCCATACGGGAGCGATCATCTCATACGAAGAAAAATTTCTCGTATGGCATGATCAGTGCCGGGCCCGAGCGCTCGGACACTAGGCGAGGCCGCCCGATACCGAACATTTCATACGGGAGCAATCATCTCATACGGGAAAAAAAACGGTTTTTGGCTTGTAGCGGCCGAACGGAAGGAGCTAGAAGGAGAAGAGGAAGGCTCTAACGAAAGATTTTACAACGGCGCATCTAACTGGCGCGGTCCCGGCGCGATCGGACTAAAGGTTCAGCCGCTACAAGCCAAAAACCGTTTTTTTTTTCCGTATGAGATGATGAGTGCAGGGCCCGAGCGGTCGGCCCGAGGCGAGTCCGCCTGCTACCGAACATTCCATACGGGAGCGATCATCTCATACGAAGAAAAATTTCTCGTATGGCATGATCAGTGCCGGGCCCGAGCGCTCGGACACTAGGCGAGGCCGCCCGATACCGAACATTTCATACGGGAGCAATCATCTCATACGGGAAAAAAAAACGGTTTTTGGCTTGTAGCGGCCGAACGGAAGGAGCTAGAAGGAGAAGAGGAAGGCTCTAACGAAAGATTTTACAACGGCGCATCTAACTGGCGCGGTCCCGGCGCGATCGGACTAAAGGTTCAGCCGCTACAAGCCAAAAACCGTTTTTTTTTTCCGTATGAGATGATGAGTGCAGGGCCCGAGCGGTCGGCCCGAGGCGAGTCCGCCTGCTACCGAACATTCCATACGGGAGCGATCATCTCATACGAAGAAAAATTTCTCGTATGGCATGATCAGTGCCGGGCCCGAGCGCTCGGACACTAGGCGAGGCCGCCCGATACCGAACATTTCATACGGGAGCAATCATCTCATACGGGAAAAAAAACGGTTTTTGGCTTGTAGCGGCCGAACGGAAGGAGCTAGAAGGAGAAGAGGAAGGCTCTAACGAAAGATTTTACAACGGCGCATCTAACTGGCGCGGTCCCGGCGCGATCGGACTAAAGGTTCAGCCGCTACAAGCCAAAAACCGTTTTTTTTTTCCGTATGAGATGATGAGTGCAGGGCCCGAGCGGTCGGCCCGAGGCGAGTCCGCCTGCTACCGAACATTCCATACGGGAGCGATCATCTCATACGAAGAAAAATTTCTCGTATGGCATGATCAGTGCCGGGCCCGAGCGCTCGGACACTAGGCGAGGCCGCCCGATACCGAACATTTCATACGGGAGCAATCATCTCATACGGGAAAAAAAAACGGTTTTTGGCTTGTAGCGGCCGAACGGAAGGAGCTAGAAGGAGAAGAGGAAGGCTCTAACGAAAGATTTTACAACGGCGCATCTAACTGGCGCGGTCCCGGCGCGATCGGACTAAAGGTTCAGCCGCTACAAGCCAAAAACCGTTTTTTTTTTTCCGTATGAGATGATGAGTGCAGGGCCCGAGCGGTCGGCCCGAGGCGAGTCCGCCTGCTACCGAACATTCCATACGGGAGCGATCATCTCATACGAAGAAAAATTTCTCGTATGGCATGATCAGTGCCGGGCCCGAGCGCTCGGACACTAGGCGAGGCCGCCCGATACCGAACATTTCATACGGGAGCAATCATCTCATACGGGAAAAAAAACGGTTTTTGGCTTGTAGCGGCCGAACGGAAGGAGCTAGAAGGAGAAGAGGAAGGCTCTAACGAAAGATTTTACAACGGCGCATCTAACTGGCGCGGTCCCGGCGCGATCGGACTAAAGGTTCAGCCGCTACAAGCCAAAAACCGTTTTTTTTTTCCGTATGAGATGATGAGTGCAGGGCCCGAGCGGTCGGCCCGAGGCGAGTCCGCCTGCTACCGAACATTCCATACGGGAGCGATCATCTCATACGAAGAAAAATTTCTCGTATGGCATGATCAGTGCCGGGCCCGAGCGCTCGGACACTAGGCGAGGCCGCCCGATACCGAACATTTCATACGGGAGCAATCATCTCATACGGGAAAAAAAACGGTTTTTGGCTTGTAGCGGCCGAACGGAAGGAGCTAGAAGGAGAAGAGGAAGGCTCTAACGAAAGATTTTACAACGGCGCATCTAACTGGCGCGGTCCCGGCGCGATCGGACTAAAGGTTCAGCCGCTACAAGCCAAAAACCGTTTTTTTTTTCCGTATGAGATGATGAGTGCAGGGCCCGAGCGGTCGGCCCGAGGCGAGTCCGCCTGCTACCGAACATTCCATACGGGAGCGATCATCTCATACGAAGAAAAATTTCTCGTATGGCATGATCAGTGCCGGGCCCGAGCGCTCGGACACTAGGCGAGGCCGCCCGATACCGAACATTTCATACGGGAGCAATCATCTCATACGGGAAAAAAAACGGTTTTTGGCTTGTAGCGGCCGAACGGAAGGAGCTAGAAGGAGAAGAGGAAGGCTCTAACGAAAGATTTTACAACGGCGCATCTAACTGGCGCGGTCCCGGCGCGATCGGACTAAAGGTTCAGCCGCTACAAGCCAAAAACCGTTTTTTTTTTCCGTATGAGATGATGAGTGCAGGGCCCGAGCGGTCGGCCCGAGGCGAGTCCGCCTGCTACCGAACATTCCATACGGGAGCGATCATCTCATACGAAGAAAAATTTCTCGTATGGCATGATCAGTGCCGGGCCCGAGCGCTCGGACACTAGGCGAGGCCGCCCGATACCGAACATTTCATACGGGAGCAATCATCTCATACGGGAAAAAAAACGGTTTTTGGCTTGTAGCGGCCGAACGGAAGGAGCTAGAAGGAGAAGAGGAAGGCTCTAACGAAAGATTTTACAACGGCGCATCTAACTGGCGCGGTCCCGGCGCGATCGGACTAAAGGTTCAGCCGCTACAAGCCAAAAACCGTTTTTTTTTTCCGTATGAGATGATGAGTGCAGGGCCCACATATCAGAGTGCGTGGCCCGAGCGGTCGGCCCGAGGCGAGTCCGCCTGCTACCGAACATTCCATACGGGAGCGATCATCTCATACGAAGAAAAATTTCTCGTATGGCATGATCAGTGCCGGGCCCGAGCGCTCGGACACTAGGCGAGGCCGCCCGATACCGAACATTTCATACGGGAGCAATCATCTCATACGGGAAAAAAAACGGTTTTTGGCTTGTAGCGGCCGAACGGAAGGAGCTAGAAGGAGAAGAGGAAGGCTCTAACGAAAGATTTTACAACGGCGCATCTAACTGGCGCGGTCCCGGCGCGATCGGACTAAAGGTTCAGCCGCTACAAGCCAAAAACCGTTTTTTTTTTCCGTATGAGATGATGAGTGCAGGGCCCGAGCGGTCGGCCCGAGGCGAGTCCGCCTGCTACCGAACATTCCATACGGGAGCGATCATCTCATACGAAGAAAAATTTCTCGTATGGCATGATCAGTGCCGGGCCCGAGCGCTCGGACACTAGGCGAGGCCGCCCGATACCGAACATTTCATACGGGAGCAATCATCTCATACGGGAAAAAAAACGGTTTTTGGCTTGTAGCGGCCGAACGGAAGGAGCTAGAAGGAGAAGAGGAAGGCTCTAACGAAAGATTTTACAACGGCGCATCTAACTGGCGCGGTCCCGGCGCGATCGGACTAAAGGTTCAGCCGCTACAAGCCAAAAACCGTTTTTTTTTTCCGTATGAGATGATGAGTGCAGGGCCCGAGCGGTCGGCCCGAGGCGAGTCCGCCTGCTACCGAACATTCCATACGGGAGCGATCATCTCATACGAAGAAAAATTTCTCGTATGGCATGATCAGTGCCGGGCCCGAGCGCTCGGACACTAGGCGAGGCCGCCCGATACCGAACATTTCATACGGGAGCAATCATCTCATACGGGAAAAAAAACGGTTTTTGGCTTGTAGCGGCCGAACGGAAGGAGCTAGAAGGAGAAGAGGAAGGCTCTAACGAAAGATTTTACAACGGCGCATCTAACTGGCGCGGTCCCGGCGCGATCGGACTAAAGGTTCAGCCGCTACAAGCCAAAAACCGTTTTTTTTTTTCCGTATGAGATGATGAGTGCAGGGCCCGAGCGGTCGGCCCGAGGCGAGTCCGCCTGCTACCGAACATTCCATACGGGAGCGATCATCTCATACGAAGAAAAATTTCTCGTATGGCATGATCAGTGCCGGGCCCGAGCGCTCGGACACTAGGCGAGGCCGCCCGATACCGAACATTTCATACGGGAGCAATCATCTCATACGGAAAAAAAAACGGTTTTTGGCTTGTAGCGGCCGAACGGAAGGAGCTAGAAGGAGAAGAGGAAGGCTCTAACGAAAGATTTTACAACGCGCATCTAACTGGCGCGGTCCCGGCGCGATCGGACTAAAGGTTCAGCCGCTACAAGCCAAAAACCGTTTTTTTTTTCCGTATGAGATGATGAGTGCAGGGCCCGAGCGGTCGGCCCGAGGCGAGTCCGCCTGCTACCGAACATTCCATACGGGAGCGATCATCTCATACGAAGAAAAATTTCTCGTATGGCATGATCAGTGCCGGGCCCGAGCGCTCGGACACTAGGCGAGGCCGCCCGATACCGAACATTTCATACGGGAGCAATCATCTCATACGGGAAAAAAAACGGTTTTTGGCTTGTAGCGGCCGAACGGAAGGAGCTAGAAGGAGAAGAGGAAGGCTCTAACGAAAGATTTTACAACGGCGCATCTAACTGGCGCGGTCCCGGCGCGATCGGACTAAAGGTTCAGCCGCTACAAGCCAAAAACCGTTTTTTTTTTCCGTATGAGATGATGAGTGCAGGGCCCGAGCGGTCGGCCCGAGGCGAGTCCGCCTGCTACCGAACATTCCATACGGGAGCGATCATCTCATACGAAGAAAAATTTCTCGTATGGCATGATCAGTGCCGGGCCCGAGCGCTCGGACACTAGGCGAGGCCGCCCGATACCGAACATTTCATACGGGAGCAATCATCTCATACGGGAAAAAAAAACGGTTTTTGGCTTGTAGCGGCCGAACGGAAGGAGCTAGAAGGAGAAGAGGAAGGCTCTAACGAAAGATTTTACAACGGCGCATCTAACTGGCGCGGTCCCGGCGCGATCGGACTAAAGGTTCAGCCGCTACAAGCCAAAAACCGTTTTTTTTTTTCCGTATGAGATGATGAGTGCAGGGCCCGAGCGGTCGGCCCGAGGCGAGTCCGCCTGCTACCGAACATTCCATACGGGAGCGATCATCTCATACGAAGAAAAATTTCTCGTATGGCATGATCAGTGCCGGGCCCGAGCGCTCGGACACTAGGCGAGGCCGCCCGATACCGAACATTTCATACGGGAGCAATCATCTCATACGGGAAAAAAAACGGTTTTTGGCTTGTAGCGGCCGAACGGAAGGAGCTAGAAGGAGAAGAGGAAGGCTCTAACGAAAGATTTTACAACGGCGCATCTAACTGGCGCGGTCCCGGCGCGATCGGACTAAAGGTTCAGCCGCTACAAGCCAAAAACCGTTTTTTTTTTTCCGTATGAGATGATGAGTGCAGGGCCCGAGCGGTCGGCCCGAGGCGAGTCCGCCTGCTACCGAACATTCCATACGGGAGCGATCATCTCATACGAAGAAAAATTTCTCGTATGGCATGATCAGTGCCGGGCCCGAGCGCTCGGACACTAGGCGAGGCCGCCCGATACCGAACATTTCATACGGGAGCAATCATCTCATACGGGAAAAAAAACGGTTTTTGGCTTGTAGCGGCCGAACGGAAGGAGCTAGAAGGAGAAGAGGAAGGCTCTAACGAAAGATTTTACAACGGCGCATCTAACTGGCGCGGTCCCGGCGCGATCGGACTAAAGGTTCAGCCGCTACAAGCCAAAAACCGTTTTTTTTTTCCGTATGAGATGATGAGTGCAGGGCCCGAGCGGTCGGCCCGAGGCGAGTCCGCCTGCTACCGAACATTCCATACGGGAGCGATCATCTCATACGAAGAAAAATTTCTCGTATGGCATGATCAGTGCCGGGCCCGAGCGCTCGGACACTAGGCGAGGCCGCCCGATACCGAACATTTCATACGGGAGCAATCATCTCATACGGGAAAAAAAACGGTTTTTGGCTTGTAGCGGCCGAACGGAAGGAGCTAGAAGGAGAAGAGGAAGGCTCTAACGAAAGATTTTACAACGGCGCATCTAACTGGCGCGGTCCCGGCGCGATCGGACTAAAGGTTCAGCCGCTACAAGCCAAAAACCGTTTTTTTTTTCCGTATGAGATGATGAGTGCAGGGCCCGAGCGGTCGGCCCGAGGCGAGTCCGCCTGCTACCGAACATTCCATACGGGAGCGATCATCTCATACGAAGAAAAATTTCTCGTATGGCATGATCAGTGCCGGGCCCGAGCGCTCGGACACTAGGCGAGGCCGCCCGATACCGAACATTCATACGGGAGCAATCATCTCATACGGGAAAAAAAACGGTTTTTGGCTTGTAGCGGCCGAACGGAAGGAGCTAGAAGGAGAAGAGGAAGGCTCTAACGAAAGATTTTACAACGGCGCATCTAACTGGCGCGGTCCCGGCGCGATCGGACTAAAGGTTCAGCCGCTACAAGCCAAAAACCGTTTTTTTTTTTTTTTTTTTCAAATTTCATTAAAAATCGACGTGAAACATATTTTCAATAATAAATCAAGTAAATATTCGTACGGGAAAGACTTGTAATTGAAAAAAAAAAAAATTTTTGGTGGCCCTGAAAAGGGCCATTTTTTTGGTTTTTGGCTCGTAGTGGGCGAACGGAAGGCGCTAGACGGGCTGGCTATAGTGCGTTTATGTGATTTTACAACGGGGAATCTAGCTGGCGTGGTCCCGGCGCCGCCGGGATTAAAATAAAGAAAAACATTCCTCTAACATTCGAGTAATGCTAGTATTGATAACCGATCACTGAACGAGAAGGCGGATGGTAAAATATATTTTACAACTAAAAATAATTTTTCAACGTAGAATATTCACTATATTTATTGTTAACAAATACGTTCTAGTCGATTTCTAATGAAATGTGAAAAAAAAATATTTTTACCCTAAAAATATTCAAAGTCCGACGACAATAAAACTCGGAAAACTTATCATGTCATACGAAAAAATTTTTCACAAAATTATTCTAAGTCCAACAAAAATGTCAAGAAAATAGGGCATCTCTTCATTTTTGAAGGGAGGTTGACAACCTCCGAATCGAGGTCCGATGGGTCAAACGCCCCTAAAATCACGTTTTCTCGGTATACCCCCGACGTGCCATACTGGAACTTTTGTCGCTTCTATAGGGGACTAGGGTGCTCTGACCGCGTATGAAACGAAAGGTACGGTCGGACAGACTGCCTTCGCTCGCCGAGCCAAGGCGACCGTCTATCGCTGCGAGGCCCGGTCTTCGCTGCCAGGCAGCCCTGCTGCCACCGATCGTACCGAAGCGAGTCAATACGAGTCCCTACCCCGGCAAGCGAAGACCGGGGCCTCGCAGCACGAGCGGGCCCGGCGCACGGACTTTTCTCACCGTGCGTCTGCCGATCTCTCTCGGCGCTCCTTACCTTAGGCAGGCGACTGTTGGCGGGGCTGCGGAGGCTCGATCGCCCTTCGAGTCTCGTTCTCTCGGTCTTGCCTCGCAGCACGAGCGGGCCCGGCGCACGGACTTTTCTCACCGTGCGTCCGCCGATCCCTCGGCGCTGCTTACCGTAGGCAGGCGACTGTTGGCCCGGCTGCGGAGGCTCGACCGCCCTTCGAGTCTCGTTCTCTCGGACTTACCTCGTCGTGCCGTACTAGACGCCCGATAAAGGAGTCCGGGCGGCTTGCTGCTGTTAAGGCGGCCGCGACGACCCGATCTCCCCTTCGAGTCTCGTTCTCTCGGTCTTACCTCGTCGTGCCTAACTAGACGCCCGAATAAGGAGTCCGGGCGAATTGCTCTCAGCGGGGCAGCGGAGGCTCGATCGCCGGGCGAGTCCCTCGGTCTTACCTCGTCGTGCCATACTAGACGCCCGAATAAGGAGTCCGGGCGGCTTGCTGCTGTTAAGGCGGCCGCGACGGCCCGATCGCCCTTCGAGTCTCGTTCTCTCGGTCTTACCTCGTCGTGCCATACTAGAAGCCCGAATAAGGAGTTCGGGCGACTTGCTGCTGTTAAGGCGGCTGAGACGGCCCGATCTCCCCTTCGAGTCTCGTTCTCTCGGACTTACCTCGTCGTGCCATACTAGACGCCCGAATAAGGAGTCCGGGCGGCTTGCTGCTGTTAAGGCGGCTGCGACGGCCCGATCTCACCTTCGAGTCTCGTTCTCTCGGACTTACCTCGTCGTGCCTAACTAGAAGCCCGAATAAGGAGTTCGGGCGACTTGCTGCTGTTAAGGCGGGCTGAGACGGCCCGATCGCCCTTCGAGCCTCGTTCTCTCGGACTTACCTCGTCGTGCCTAACTAGACGCCCGAATAAGGAGTCCGGGCGGCTTGCTGCTGTTAAGGCGGCCGCGACGGCCCGATCGCCCTTCGAGTCTCGTTCTCTCGGTCTTACCTCGTCGTGCCATACTAGACGCCCGAATAAGGAGTCCGGGCGACTTGCTGCTGTTAAGGCGGCTGAGACGGCCCGATCTCCCCTTCGAGTCTCGTTCTCTCGGACTTACCTCGTCGTGCCATACTAGACGCCCGAATAAGGAGTCCGGGCGGCTTGCTGCTGTTAAGGCGGCCGCGACGGCCCGATCGCCCTTCGAGTCTCGTTCTCTCGGTCTTACCTCGTCGTGCCTAACTAGACGCCCGAATAAGGAGTCCGGGCGGCTTGCTGCTGTTAAGGCGGCTGAGACGGCCCGATCTCCCCTTCGAGTCTCGTTCTCTCGGACTTACCTCGTCGTGCCTAACTAGACGCCCGAATAAGGAGTCCGGGCGAATTGCTCTCAGCGGGGCAGCGGAGGCTCGATCGCCGGGCGAGTCCCGTTCCCTCGGTCTTACCTCGTCGTGCCATACTAGACGCCCGAATAAGGAGTCCCGGGCGGCTTGCTGCTGTTAAGGAGGCCGCGACGGCCCGATCGCCCTTCGAGTCTCGTTCTCTCGGTCTTGCCTCGCAGCACGAGCGGGCCCGGCGCACGGACTTTTCTCACCGTGCGTCCGCCGATCTCTCTCGGCGCTCCTTACCGTAGGCAGGCGACTGTTGGCGGGGCTGCGGAGGCTCGATCGCCCTTCGAGTCTCGTTCTCTCGGTCTTGCCTCGCAGCACGAGCGGGCCCGGCGCACGGACTTTTCTCACCGTGCGTCCGCCGATCTCTCTCGGCGCTGCTTACCGTAGGCAGGCGACTGTTGGCGGGGCTGCGGAGGCTGGATCGCCCTTCGAGTCTCGTTCTCTCGGTCTTGCCTCGCAGCACGAGCGGGCCCGGCGCACGGACTTTTCTCACCGTGCGTCCGCCGATCTCTCGGCGCTGCTTACCGTAGGCAGGCGACTGTTGGCGGGGCTGCGGAGGCTCGATCCCCCTTCGAGTCTCGTTCTCTCGGTCTTACCTCGTCGTGCCATACTAGACGCCCGAATAAGGAGTCCGGGCGACTTGCTGCTGTTAAGGCGGCCTGAGACGGCCCGATCTCCCCTTCGAGTCTCGTTCTCTCGGTCTTACCTCGTCGTGCCTAACTAGACGCCCGAATAAGGAGTCCGGGCGGCTTGCTGCTGTTAAGGCGGCCGCGACGGCCCGATCGCCCTTCGAGTCTCGTTCTCTCGGTCTTACCTCGTCGTGCCTAACTAGACGCCCGAATAAGGAGTCCGGGCGAATTGCTCTCAGCTGGGCAGCGGAGGCTCGATCGCCGGGCGAGTCCCGTTCCCTCGGTCTTACCTCGTCGAGCCATACTAGAAGCCCGAATAAGGAGTCCGGGCGGCTTGTCTAACTAGACGCCCGAATAAGGAGTTTGGGCGACTTGCTGCTGTTAAGGCGGCTGAGACGGCCCGATCGCCCTTCGAGCCTCGTTCTCTCGGACTTACCTCGTCGTGCCATACTAGACGCCCGAATAAGGAGTCCGGGCGACTTGCTGCTGTTAAGGCGGCTGAGACGGCCCGATCTCCCCTTCGAGTCTCGTTCTCTCGGACTTACCTCGTCGTGCCTAACTAGACGCCCGAATAAGGAGTCCGGGCGACTTGGTCTCAGCGGGGCAGCGGAGGCTCGATCGCCGGGCGAGTCCCGTTCCCTCGGACTTACCTCGTCGTGCCATACTAGACGCCCGAATAAGGAGTCCGGGCGACTTGCTGCTGTTAAGGCGGCTGAGACGGCCCGATCTCCCCTTCGAGTCTCGTTCTCTCGGACTTACCTCGTCGTGCCTAACTAGACGCCCGAATAAGGAGTCCGGGCGAATTGCTCTCAGCGGGGCAGCGGAGGCTCGATCGCCAGGCGAGTCCCGTTCCCTCGGTCTTACCTCGTCGTGCCATACTAGACGCCCGAATAAGGAGTCCGGGCGGCTTGCTGCTGTTAAGGCGGCCGCGACGGCCCGATCGCCCTTCGAGTCTCGTTCTCTCGGACTTACCTCGTCGTGCCATACTAGACGCCCGAATAAGGAGTTCGGGCGACTTGCTGCTGTTAAGGCGGCTGAGACGGCCCGATCGCCCTTCGAGCCTCGTTCTCTCGGACTTACCTCGTCGTGCCTAACTAGACGCCCGAATAAGGAGTCCGGGCGAATTGCTCTCAGCGGGGGCAGCGGAGGCTCGATCGCCGGGTGAGTCCCGTTCCCTCGGTCTTACCTCGTCGTGCCATACTAGAAGCCCGAATAAGGAGTTCGGGCGACTTGCTGCTGTTAAGGCGGCTGAGACGGCCCGATCGCCCTTCGAGCCTCGTTCTCTCGGACTTACCTCGTCGTGCCATACTAGACGCCCGAATAAGGAGTTCGGGCGACTTGCTGCTGTTAAGGCGGCTGAGACGGCCCGATCGCCCTTCGAGCCTCGTTCTCTCGGACTTACCTCGTCGTGCCACACTAGACGCCCGAATAAGGAGTTCGGGCGACTTGCTGCTGTTAAGGCGGCTGAGACGGCCGATCGCCCTTCGAGCCTCGTTCTCTCGGACTTACCTCGTCGTGCCTAACTAGACGCCCGAATAAGGAGTCCGGGCGAATTGCTCTCAGCGGGGCAGCGGAGGCTCGATCGCCGGGCGAGTCCCGTTCCCTCGGTCTTACCTCGTCGTGCCATACTAGACGCCCGAATAAGGAGTCCGGGCGAATTGCTCTCAGCGGGGCAGCGGAGGCTCGATCGCCGGGCGAGTCTTGTTCCCTCGGTCTTACCTCGTCGTGCCATACTAGACGCCCGAATAAGGAGTCCGGGCGGCTTGCTGCTGTTAAGGCGGCCGCGACGGCCCGATCGCCCTTCGAGTCTCGTTCTCTCGGACTTACCTCGTCGTGCCATACTAGACGCCCGAATAAGGAGTTCGGGCGACTTATCATGTCATACGAAAATATTCACCGCAGGCAGGCGACTGTTGGCGAGGCTGCGGAGGCTCGATCGCCGGGCGAGTCCCGTTCCCCTCGGTCTTACCTCGTCGTGCCATACTAGAAGCCCGAATAAGGAGTTCGGGCGACTTGCTGCTGTTAAGGCGGCTGAGACGGCCCGATCGCCCTTCGAGTCTTGTTCTCTCGGTCTTACCTCGTCGTGCCATACTAGCAGCCCGAATAGGGAGGTCGGGCGATTCATCATGTCATACGAAATTATTTACCGCAGGCCGCAGACTGTTGGCGGGGCTGCGGAGGCTCGATCGCCGGGCGAGTCCCGTTCCCTCGGTCGACCCTCGTCGTGTCATACCACAAGCCCGACTAAGAAAAAATATCCAAGTCCGACTGAAATGTCCAAAAAAAAGGGCATCTCTTCATTTTTCACCGTAGGTTGACAACCTCCGAATACAGGTCCGAAGGCTCAATCGCCGCCAAAATCACGTTTTCTCGGTATACCCCCGACATGCCATACTGGAACTTTTGTCGCTTCTATAGGGGACTAGGGTGCTCTGACCGCGTATGAAACGAAAGGTACGGTCGGACCGACTGCCTTCGCTCGCCGAGCCAAGGCGACCGTCTATCGCTGCGAGGCCCGGTCTTCGCTGCCAGGCAGCCCTGCTGCCACCGATCGTACCGAAGCGAGTCAATACGAGTCCCTACCCCGGCAAGCGAAGACCGGGGCCTCGCAGCACGAGCGGGCCCGGCGCACGGACTTTTCTCACCGTGCGTCCGCCGATCTCTCTCGGCGCTCCTTACCGTAGGCAGGCGACTGTTGACGGGGCTGCGGAGGCTCGATCGCCCTTCGAGTCTCGTTCTCTCGGACTTACCTCGTCGTGCCATACTAGACGCCCGAATAAGGAGTTCGGGCGACTTGCTGCTGTTAAGGCGGCTGAGACGGCCCGATCGCCCTTCGAGTCTCGTTCTCTCGGACTTACCTCGTCGTGCCTAACTAGACGCCCGAATAAGGAGTCCGGGCAAATTGCTCTCAGCGGGGCAGCGGAGGCTCGATCGCCGGGCGAGTCCCGTTCCCTCGGTCTTACCTCGTCGTGCCATACTAGAAGCCCGAATAAGGAGTCCGGGCGACTTGCTGCTGTTAAGGCGGCCGCGACGGCCCGATCTCCCCTTCGAGTCTCGTTCTCTCGGTCTTACCTCGTCGTGCCTAACTAGACGCTCGAATAAGGAAGTCCGGGCGGCTTGCTGCTGTTAAGGCGGCCGCGACGGCCCGATCGCCTTTCGAGTCTCGTTCTCTCGGACTTACCTCGTCGTGCCATACTAGCAGTCCGAATAAGGAGTCCGGGCGACTTGCTGCTGTTAAGGCGGCTGAGACGGCCCGATCGCCCTTCGAGTCTCGTTCTCTCGGACTTACTTCGTCGTGCCACACTAGACGCCCGAATAAGGAGTTCGGGCTACTTCATCATGTCAACGAAAATATTCACCGCAGGCAGGCGACTGTTGGCGGGGCTGCGGAGGCTCGATCGCCGGGCGAGTCCCGTTCCCTCGGTCTTACCTCGTCGTGCCATACTAGACGCCCGAATAAGGAGTCCGGGCGACTTGCTGCTGTTAAGGCGGCTGCGACGGCCCGATCTCCCCTTCGAATCTCGTTCTCTCGGTCTTACCTCGTCGTGCCTAACTAGACGCCGAATAAGGAGTTCGGGCGACTTGCTGCTGTTAAGGCGGGCTGAGACGGCCCGATCGCCCTTCGAGCCTCGTTCTCTCGGACTTACCTCGTCGTGCCATACTAGACGCCCGAATAAGGAGTCCGGGCGACTTGCTGCTGTTAAGGCGGCTGAGACGGCCCGATCTCCCCTTCGAGTCTCGTTCTCTCGGACTTACCTCGTCGTGCCTAACTAGACGCCCGAATAAGGAGTCCGGGCGACTTGGTCTCAGCGGGGCAGCGGAGGCTCGATCGCCGGGCGAGTCCCGTTCCCTCGGACTTACCTCGTCGTGCCATACTAGACGCCCGAATAAGGAGTCCGGGCGACTTGCTGCTGTTAAGGCGGCTGAGACGGCCCGATCTCCCCTTCGAGTCTCGTTCTCTCGGACTTACCTCGTCGTGCCTAACTAGACGCCCGAATAAGGAGTCCGGGGCGAATTGCTCTCAGCGGGGCAGCGGAGGCTCGATCGCCAGGCGAGTCCCGTTCCCCTCGGTCTTACCTCGTCGTGCCATACTAGACGCCCGAATAAGGAGTCCGGGCGGCTTGCTGCTGTTAAGGCGGCCGCGACGGCCCGATCGCCCTTCGAGTCTCGTTCTCTCGGACTTACCTCGTCGTGCCATACTAGAAGCCCGAATAAGGAGTTCGGGCGACTTGCTGCTGTTAAGGCGGCTGAGACGGCCCGATCGCACTTCGAGCCTCGTTCTCTCGGACTTACCTCGTCGTGCCATACTAGACGCCCGAATAAGGTGTCCGGGCGACTTGCTGCTGTTAAGGCGGCTGAGACGGCCCGATCTCCCCTTCGAGCCTCGTTCTCTCGGACTTACCTCGTCGTGCCATACTAGACGCCCGAATAAGGAGCCCGGGCGGCTTGCTGCTGTTAAGGCGGCCGCGACGGCCCGATCGCCCTTCGAGTCTCGTTCTCTCGGTCTTACCTCGCCGTGCCTAACTAGACGCCCGAATAATGAGTCCGGGCGAATTGCTTTTAGCGGGGCAGCGGAGGCTCGATCGCCGGGCGAGTCCCGTTCCCTCGGTCTTACCTCGTCGTGCCATACTAGACGCCCGAATAAGGAGTCCGGGCGACTTGCTGCTGTTAAGGCGGCTGCGACGGCCCGATCTCCCCTTCGAATCTCGTTCTCTCGGTCTTACCTCGTCGTGCCTAACTAGACGCCCGAATAAGGAGTTCGGGCGACTTGCTGCTGTTAAGGCGGCTGAGACGGCCCGATCGCCCTTCGAGTCTCGTTCTCTCGGACTTACCTCGTCGTGCCATACTAGACGCCCGAATAAGGAGTCCGGGCGACTTGCTGCTGTTAAGGCGGCTGAGACGGCCCGATCTCCCCTTCGAGTCTCGTTCTCTCGGACTTACCTCGTCGTGCCTAACTAGACGCCCGAATAAGGAGTCCGGGCGAATTGCTCTCAGCGGGGCAGCGGAGGCTCGATCGCCGGGCGAGTCCCGTTCTTTCGGTCTTACCTCGTCGTGCCTAACTAGACGCCGAATAAGGAGTCCGGGCGACTTGCTGCTGTTAAGGCGGCCCGCGACGGCCCGATCGCCCTTCGAGTCTCGTTCTCTCGGACTTACCTCGTCGTGCCATACTAGACGCCCGAATAAGGAGTCCGGGCGACTTGCTGCTGTTAAGGCGGCTGAGACGGCCCGATCTCCCCTTCGAGTCTCGTTCTCTCGGACTTACCTCGTCGTGCCTAACTAGACGCCCGAATAAGGAGTCCGGGCGAATTGCTCTCAGCGGGGCAGCGGAGGCTCGATCGCCGGGCGAGTCCCGTTCTCTCGGTCTTACCTCGTCGTGCCTAACTAGACGCCCGAATAAGGAGTCCGGGCGACTTGCTGCTGTTAAGGCGGCCGCGACGGCCCGATCGCCCTTCGAGTCTCGTTCTCTCGGACTTACCTCGTCGTGCCATACTAGACGCCCGAATAAGGAGTCCGGGCGACTTGCTGCTGTTAAGGCGGCTGAGACGGCCCGATCTCCCCTTCGAGTCTCGTTCTCTCGGACTTACCTCGTCGTGCCTAACTAGACGCCCGAATAAGGAGTCCGGGCGAATTGCTCTCAGCGGGGCAGCGGAGGCTCGATCGCCGGGCGAGTCCCCGTTCCCTCGGTCTTACCTCGTCGTGCCTAACTAGACGTCCGAATAAGGGAGTCCGGGCGACTTGCTGCTGTTAAGGCGGGCCGCGACGGCCCGATCGCCCTTCGAGTCTCGTTCTCTCGGACTTACCTCGTCGTGCCATACTAGACGCCCGAATAAGGAGTCGGGCGACTTGCTGCTGTTAAGGCGGCTGCGACGGCCCGATCCCCCTTCGAGTCTCGTTCTCTCGGTCTTACCTCGTCGTGCCATACTAGAAGCCCGAATAAGGAGTCCGGGCGACTTGCTGCTGTTAAGGCGGCCGCGACGGCCCGATCCCCCTTCGAGTCTCGTTGTCTCGGTCTTACCTCGTCGTGCCTAACTAGGACGCCCGAATAAGGAGTCCGGGCGACTTGCTGCTGTTAAGGCGGCTGCGACGGCCCGATCGCCGCCAAAGTCTCGTTCTCTCGGTCTTACCTCGTCGTGCCATACTAGAATCATCAAAAATTAGTTAGAGTCGAGCGATGTTGTCCAAAAATAGAGCATCTCTTCATTTTTGAAGGGAGGTTGACAACCTCTGTATCTATGTCCGTCAGGTGAAACGCCGCCAAAATCACGTTTTCTCGGGACCCCCCCGACATGCCAAACTGGAACTTTTGTCGCTTCTATAAGGGAGTGTGGGTTGATGGTGGTAGTATCTCCCCCGGGTGTCTGTCGAAGGTAAGAGTACGCATGGTGCTGTGACCCAGTATTACGCATATTCTTCGTCCCAAGACGTTCAAGGCATCCCCACTTTTGGTCAGGCCGACTGGATCTTCTTCGTTCTGTGTATTCAAGCGTCTGTGATCTCACTCGTGCCTGGCTTTTTGAGCATTTCAGCTTCCACCGGCGGCATTTCATACCCTAAAAAGTTGGTGTCGACGGTGGGCCTAAAGCGTTTTCGCTCCGATTACCCACTATTAGGGACGGCATTGGTATGAGCTTATCGCGCTGATTCGGAACCGACTCTATAGCTGCTACGTACGAGGTAAAACTGTACTCGTCTAGATTGTGCTTGGCCTCGGATCCGAGTCGCGATGCTATTCTCACCAAAATGGCATTCGGGGTAGCGCTTTGTGTTGACTTGCCTTTGCTATGTAACCGAGGTCGGAGTGCAGCTGGTGGTTACGCCGATTCGTCTGTCTGTTCCATATGTTGGCGTGGTCTGGGGTCTGGGGTTCACTCTATGATATTCATACGCATAGATCCGTTCCCCGATATAGGTCCCCCCTATGTTATTTTTCGCTTAGTCGGACAGGCATAGGTGCATGTTGGCTAATGGAACAGGCTTTCGGGTGACGTTTCCTTGGTGCGCCGATATGTTCTCAGCTATGTCACCGCTCGAACAAGCCGCCGCTGAATCGCTGTTCTCGAAAGCTGTGTCATCGATGTTCAGTGCAGATTCGTGCGGCCTCGAGACTGACGATGTGTGGCAATCATTGATTTGATTTCTTGGCGCCCCGGTCACAGTCGCTGTAGTTCCGTACCTATGGTGCGGCGACACACTTACAGCGGCGACTTGCTGGCCGGGCGTTCTTATGGTTATTGCGATTACTCTCTTGCTCCGTGGCGATAGCGTCATATACCATCGCTTGGGCGGTCTGCGTTCCTTGGGACTAGCATCTCTCTGAATTGCTCGCCGCACAAGCGATACAATCGATCGGCCGTGCTTTCGAGCACCCAGGTGTTCTTTAGCGCGGCCACCAACACAATTGGGTTGAAATCAGAAGGTATAGAGAATTTGATACAGAAGGTTCCTAGAACCTGGCTCATTTTCTCTCGACTCCAGTCTTGTTATTTCGGCCGGCCGTCTTGCTGATGCTATCGCATCTCGCGTGTGGACGAACCGGCTTAAATACAGGATTGGGTTGATAGCGGAAGGGAATTTGAATCAGAAGGTTCTGAGAATCTGGCTCAATGTCCCGGTGAATTTGAATCAGAAGGTTCTCTGAGAATCTGGTCATTTTCTCTCGGGGAATTTGAATCAGAAGGTTCATAGAATCTGGCTCATCTTCCAGTCTTGTTATTTCGGCCGGCCGTCTTGCTGATGCTGTCGCATCTCGCGTGTGGACGAACCGGCTTAAATACAGGCAAACTCTCCGGCCGGCCAGTCTTGCTGGTGCGCACGAATATTCGGCGTGTGGGGCTGCTTTTTGCGCGCCGATGTCTTATATTCGCTGTCGCATCTCGCGTGTGGACGAACCGGCTGGGGCGCAGGGCTACTCGGGTCGGCTTTAACGTTGGGTTATACTGGTCGGCATGCCGGACAGCACGTTGGCTAGCGGCGGTTAGGTTGTTCAGTCAGCCTTAGACGTACCTCTAGTCCGTGCAGGTATTCCCTTCGGGCCGATCGCAGAGGCGGCGTGCGTACGGTGTCGGGTCGAAATCAGAAGGTATCGAGGATTTGAATCAGAAGGTTCTCTGAGAATCTGGCTCACTTTCTCTCGACTCCGGTCTTGTTATTTCGGGCGGCCGTCTTGCTGATGCTGTCGCATCTCGCGTGTGGACGAACCGGCTTAAATACAGGATTGGGTTGATAGCGGAAGGGAATTTGAATCAGAAGGTTCTGAGAATCTGGCTCAATGTCCCGGTGAATTTGAATCAGAAGGTTCTCTGAGAATCTGGTCATTTTCTCTCGGGGAATTTGAATCAGAAGGTTCATAGAATCTGGCTCACTTTCTCTCGACTCCGGTCTTGTTATTTCGGGCGGCCGTCTTGCTGATGCTGTCGCATCTCGCGTGTGGACGAACCGGCTTAAATACAGGATTGGGTCGATAGCGGAAGGGAATTTGAATCAGAAGGTTCTGAGAATCTGGCTCAATGTCCCGGTGAATTTGAACAGAAGGTTCTCTGAGAATCTGGTCATTTTCTCTCGGGGTATTTGAATCAGAAGGTTCATAGAATCTGGCTCACTTTCTCTCGACTCCGGTCTTGTTATTTCGGGCGGCCGTCTTGCTGATGCTGTCGCATCTCGCGTGTGGACGAACCGGCTTAAATACAGGATTGGGTCGATAGCGGAAGGGAATTTGAATCAGAAGGTTCTGAGAATCTGGCTCAATGTCCCGGTGAATTTGAACAGAAGGTTCTCTGAGAATCTGGTCATTTTCTCTCGGGGTATTTGAATCAGAAGGTTCATAGAATCTGGCTCATCTTCCGGTCTTGTTATTTCGGCCGGCCGTCTTGCTGATGCTGTCGCATCTCGCGTGTGGACGAACCGGCTTAAATACAGGCAAACTCTATTAGGACCCTATCCCGAGGCTCGCCGAGCTGTTGTTAAGTACAGCAATCTCTCTGGTTGATCCTGCCAGTAGTCATATGCTCGTCTCAAAGATTAAGCCATGCATGTCTCAGTACGTGCCGAACTAAGGTGAAACCGCAAAAGGCTCATTAAATCAGTTATGGTTCCTTGGATAATAACACAGTTTTACTTGGATAACTGTGGTAATTCTAGAGCTAATACATGCAAACAGAGTCCAGACCACGATGAGTGAGACGGACGCTTTTATTAGACTAAAACCAATCGGTCGTCCGAGTTCCTTCGGGTCCGCGGCGCCGTTTAGTTTGGTGACTCTGGATAACAGGCTGATCGCACGGTCTACGAACCGGCGACGTATCCTTCAAATGTCTGCCTTATCAACTGACGATGGTTGGTTCTGCGCCTACCATGGTTTTGACGGGTGACGGGGAATCAGGGTTCGATTCCGGAGAGGGAGCCTGAGAAACGGCTACCACATCCAAGGAAGGCAGCAGGCGCGCAAATTACCCACTCTCAGTACGAGGAGGGTAGTGACGAAAAATAACGATACGGGACTCATCCGAGGCCCCGTAATCGGAATGAGCATACTCTAAACCCTTATACGAGTATCAATTGGAGGGCAAGTCTGGTGCCAGCAGCCGCGGTAATTCCAGCTCCAATAGCGTATATTAAAGTTGTTGCGGTTAAAAAGCTCGTAGTCGGATCTGTGTCCAGCGCCGCCGGTTCACCGCCTGTCGGTGTTCAACTGGCGTGCAGCGGGACGTCCTGTCCGGTGGCGGTTCGGTTACCTGCGGGCACGTAGGGGTCGTCCGAGCATCGCTCGCGCCGGCTTCGAAGTCCCGCCGGGTATATCCGGGCCGCCTTGGTTACCCGTCGCGGTGCTCTTAAACGAGTGTCGAGGCGGGCCGGCACTTTTACTTTGAACAAATTAGAGTGCTTAAAGCAGGCCATGCCACGCCTGAATAACTTTGCATGGAATAATGGAATAGGACCCCGGTTCTATTTTAGGTTGGTTTATAGAATCCGGGGTAATGATCAATGGGGACTGCCGGGGGCATTCGTATTGCGACGTTAGAGGTGAAATTCTTGGATCGTCGCAAGACGGACTAGAGCGAAAGCATTTGCCAAGTATGTCTTCATCGATCAAGAACGAAAGTTAGAGTTTCGAAGGCGATCAGATACCGCCCTAGTTCTAACCATAAACTATGCCAGCCAGCGATCCGCCGATGTTCCTCCGATGACACGGCGGGCAGCTCCTCGGGAAACCAAAGCTTTTGGGTTCCGGGGGAAGTATGGTTGCAAAGCTGAAACTTAAAGGAATTGACGGAAGGGCACCACCAGGAGTGGAGCCTGCGGCTTAATTTGACTCAACACTGGAAAACTCACCAGGCCCGGACACCGGAAGGATTGACAGATTGAGAGCTCTTTCTTGATTCGGTGGGTGGTGGTGCATGGCCGTTCTTAGTTGGTGGGAGCGATTTGGTCTGGTTAATTCCGATAACGAACGAGACTCTAGCCTACTAACTAGGCGTACCCGGTATCCACAATCGTGCTACCGGCGAGCAAATTTCTTCTTAGAGGGGACAAGCGGCTCTTAGCCGCACTAAACTGAGCAATAACAGGTCTGTGATGCCCTTAGATGTCCTGGGCCGCACGCGCGCTACACTAAAGGAATCAGCGTGTCCTCCCTGTCCGAAAGGACCGGGTAACCCGCTGAACCTCCTTTGTGCTAGGGATTGGGGCTTGCAATTGTTCCCCATGAACGAGGAATTCCCAGTAAGCGCAAGTCATAAGCTGGCGTTGATTACGTCCCTGCCCTTTGTACACACCGCCCGTCGCTACTACCGATTGAATGATTTAGTGAGGTCTTCGGACTGGTGCGCGGAGGCCGCTCGCGCGGTCTCCGATGTTGCCGAAAGATGACCAAACTTGATCATTTAGAGGAAGTAAAAGTCGTAACAAGGTTTCCGTAGGTGAACCTGCGGAAGGATCATTAACGGTTGTAGCCATTGGCTCTAGCCCCGCCGGAATGGTGGTGGCGAAAACTTGGTAAGAGGGAGGTACCCTCGATTCATGATCCGGCCAGTGGTGGTCGAGGGAGGTACCCTCGATTCATATTCCCGGCACGCGTTCGGATACCGTCCGTACGTGTGTTTGCCTTTCGGCGGGCCTTAACTGTCCCGGCGATTCGCTGTAGGGAGCGGAGATCTGGCCGGTGTGGTATGTACTTGAAGAGGCCTGCCTATCCGTTCGTCGTCAATATTGTTTTAACTCGATCCGATGGCCCGTTGGGTTTAACTCGTTTTGTTTCGGCAATTCGCAGGCCCAACGGGATTGTTAGGGTTGAGCGGGGACGACTCGTCGTTCCTGCTTCCCTATTTTAACTCGCTTCGCTTTAGCAATTTGACGTTCGTTCTGGGAAGAGCACAATCGTTTCTGAGAGACGGCCAGTGGTGGTCGAGGGAGGTACCCTCGATTCATATTCCCGGCACGCGTTCGGATACCGTCCGTACGTGTGTTTGCCTTTCGGCGGGCCTTAACTGTCCCGGCGATTCGCTGTAGGGAGCGGAGATCTGGCCGGTGTGGTATGTACTTGAAGAGGCCTGCCTATCCGTTCGTCGTCAATATTGTTTTAACTCGATCCGATGGCCCGTTGGGTTTAACTCGTTTTGTTTCGGCAATTCGCAGGCCCAACGGGATTGTTAGGGTTGAGCGGGGACGACTCGTCGTTCCTGCTTCCCTATTTTAACTCGCTTCGCTTTAGCAATTTGACGTTCGTTCTGGGAAGAGCACAATCGTTTCTGAGAGACCGGCCAGTGGTGGTCGAGGGAGGTACCCTCGATTCATAATCCCGGCACGCGTTCGGATACCGTCCGTACGTGTGTTTGCCTTTCGGCGGGCCTTAACTGTCCCGGCGATTCGCTGTAGGGAGCGGAGATCTGGCCGGTGTGGTATGTACTTAATAAAAAGTACGGTAAGCGAACTGCCGCCGAAAGGCGGCGCGTCTCGCCGGGCCAGTTCCACTGTCCCGGTGATTCGCTGTAGAGAGACCTGGCCAGCGTGGTCGAGGGAGGTACCCTCGATTCATATTCCCGGAACGCGTTCGGATACCGTCCGTACGTGTGTTTGCGTTTCGGCGGGCCTTAACTGTCCCGGCGATTCGCTGTAGGGATCGGAGATCTGGCCGGTGTGGTATGTACTTTTTATTAAGTACTCTTTATTTTTTCTATCCGTACGGTAAGCGAACTGCCGCCGAAAGGCGGCGCGTCTCGCCGGGCCAGTTCCACTGTCCCGGTGATTCGCTGTAGAGAGATCCGGCCAGCGTGGTCGAGGGATTTGACCCTCGATGCATATTCCCGGCCACGTTTCGTATACCACCCGTTCGTGTGTTTGCGTTCGGCGGGCCTTAACTGTCCGGCAATTCGCTGTAGGGAGATCTGGCCAGTGTGGACTCTCTTGGGATTAGCGGCCGAATGGATCCCTTGGTGGTGCTTGGGATTAGCGGCCGAATGAATCCCTTGGTGGTGGTGGTAAATAATGTGGCGAGGAGTCCCGAGAGCCGAAAGGCTCACAACTAACTTTTTTAGGCGGATGTGCGCTCCGGCGCTGCCGTCGACCCGCCGACATTGTTACGCCCTCGGGCGTCTGTCCAACGCCCTCGGTCGTAACAATGACGGCACACCCTCACGGGTAGTTCGATGTCGGGACTCGATTTTCGTCTGTAGACGACTTAGATACCGAGCGGGGTGTTGTGTTAACGGGTAGAGCAGTTGCCACGCTGAGATCCGTTGATGCTACGCCCGACAGCTCGGGGGATTCGTCCTGTTAGCTGGACGAGCTCCCCCAGAAAACCCGAAAGATGGTAACTCATATGGCCGGTGCGACACGGCGTACCGGTCATGTATACATATGTATACTTTATTTTTGTGCGGAAGACCCGGCGAGCCGGTGTTCTTTCTGTGCAAGGCTCAGCTAGACTCTTGATAAAAGCAACTCCTGTTGCTGTTTCTTGTGAACAGCCGTTGCACAAGAGTCAGCCGAGCCTAACGTCCTAGGTTATATCCGAAGCCGATACGGCGTTAGGATAGCGCCCGGGGCGAAAGGGAATCCGGTCCTATTCCGGAGCCCGGTTGCGGTAACCGCGTTCGCGGGCTTTTCACAAGCCTTCGAGCGCTCGCCTGGGTAACCTGAGACACCCGGAGACGCCGTCGGGGGGGTCCGGGAAGAGTTATCTTTTCTCTGTAAGCGTTCATGTTCCCTGGAATCCTCCAGCAGGGAGATAGGGTTTAGAACGCGAAGAGCACCGCACTTGCGGCGGTGTCTGGACCTACCCCCTCGGACCTTGAAAATCCGGGTTAGAGCTGAAATAGCGGCTACCGCGCCGGATAAGGTAATAACCCGAGAGGTCCTAACTCGGTTTGAGATCAGAAGGTTCTGAGAATCTGTCTCAAGTTTCTCTCTATTCACAAGTAAGGCGGACCGCAGCGCCTTAAGAGTGCGTACGGGAACCGTCGTGCCGATCGGCCGGACGAGCTCTCCCTGCTTAACACGCACTCGCGTCTGTCCCACCGAATCGGGAAGGGGGCACCCGATGTTAATAATAACAGGCGGCCGTACTGGAGAGGATTAACGTGTGTCCTTCTCTCGTCGGCCGCCGGACGAGCTCTGACGGGGGACAGAATTTACGAGCAGCAAGCAGCTTAGCGGCGGGGTCGACAAGACCTCGTCCGTGTAGCGAGAAAAATTCCAGTCTTGTTATTTCGGCCGGCCGTCTTGCTGATGCTGTCGCATCTCGCGTGTGGACGAACCGGCTTAAATACAGGATTGGGTTGAAATCAGAAGGTTTCGGGAATTTGAATCGGAAGGTTCTTAGAATCCGGCTCATTTTCTCTCGATTCCAGTTAGTTGCTCTCGTCTGTCCGACCGAATCGGGAACTGGCACCCGATAATAATAACAGGCGGCCGTAGCTTGAGCTGTGAGTGTCGACGGGGAAGTGAGGGAGCACTGGTGAAGCGCAGAAGCACACCTCGCGACAAACCGATCGGGACGCCTCTGGTCGGCCGCCGGACGAGCTCTGACGGGGGACAGACTTTACACGAGCAGCAAGCAGCTCGGCGGCGGGGTCGACAAGACCTCGTGCGTGTAGCGAGAAACGCTAAGGCGGAAGGCAGCGCCTTAAGAGTGCGTACGGGAGCCGTCGTGCCGATCGGCCGGACGAGCTCTCCCTGCTTAACACGCTCTCGTCCGTCCGACCGAATCGGGAAGGGTGCACCCGATGGTAATAATAGTGAGAAACGGGGGACTCGTCCGCGACTCTAGCCGACGGACGAGCTCCCCCAGAAAAGCCGAGAGAGACAGTGCCTTACTGATGACCAGTCGTTGCTATAGTAATCCTGCTCAGTACGAGAGGAACCGCAGGTTCGGACAGCTACCGTCCGTGGGATTGTGCCTGAAGGCCGAATCCCTTCTAGTAAATAATGAGGAGTCCCGTGAGTCGAAAGGCATTTAACTTTACTAGGCGGATTGTGCGCTCCGGCGCTGCCGTCGACAAGCCGATCATGTTGCCTTCGGGCTGAGCGTGGCTGCGGAAGCTGTGTCACCGCCAGTATAATCGCTCGGCCCTTAGGCGTAACAATGGTAACCCTGACGGGTAGTTCGAAGTCGGACTCGATTTTCGTCTGTAGACGACTTAGGTACCGAGCGGGGTGTTGTGTTAACGGTAGAGCAGTTGCCACGCTGCGATCTGTTGAGACACCGCCCTACAGCTCGGGGGATTCGTCCTGTTAGCTGGACGAGCTCCCCCAGAAAACCCGAAAGATGGTGAACTCATATGGCCGGTGCGCACGGCGTACCGGCCATATATACACATATGTGTATACTTTATTTTTTCTATCCGTACGGTAAGCGAACTGCCGCCGCGAGGCGGCAGCACACGCATGAGCACTACCCTGAGCGGTGGATCACTTGGCTCGTGGGTCGATGAAGAGCGCCGCTAGTTGCGCGACGTCATGTGAACTGCAGGACACACGAACATTGACGAATTGAACGCACATTGCGGCCCTATAGGATTCGTCCGCCAGGGCCACTCCTGTCTGAGTGTCGAACCATTTTACGTACGTGGCGGCTATTACGCCCGTACCAGTTGGGGTGATGTAGGCCCAGTCGCTCGGAATCACCAACCGGGCGTCGCGCGGCCAGACCGCCCCTATTATTGGCGTTTCGCCGGGCCTTAACTGTCCCGGCGAACGCACTCTGATATGTG
>JAQMRL010000108.1:0-36983 GCA_035578175.1 Catonia carolina
ACAGCTGTAAACTATATATGTTAAGGTTCCGATGCGAGGGATACCTTGAATGTTAAGACATGCGGCTCGGACGATCGAAATGAACATGGAAATAGCAAATAAAACGATTGTTTCCGGAGAACCAGATTACTTTTATAAGATAGTTGGTAATCACAACTAAACGATTGATTGATTGTAACTGGCGGTTTAAAGCGGCTAAGAACGAATTGAAATATGAACAATAGGATGAATTGGGGAACATGAAATCAAAGGAATTGCACTAATAAATAACAAAAAATCGGCACTTACCTTGATAAAGTCTTGAAATAGTTTCGCAATGTTACTAACACGTGGTTGGTAGGTTGAAACTCACTGAACATAATTTGTAAATTAAAACAGTTATAAATTCACAATAAACAAATGAAAAGCACAATAAGAGTTCTCATGAAGAGATCGAACGAAATGCATGCCCACGACAGACATACATCACAAAGTAATTCCATAACGCGCCATTATGACCAGAACGAGAGAGCGCCGGCTTGATGCGTTCGCTGCTAAATTACAAGTGCAACTGTTTGGGGAACAAGGAAGTCAGAGAGCGGTGGTAGGGACAGGAAGAATGACGTATGCATGAGATCACAGGAACTATTTTATTTAGGAAATTTGAAATACTGGGTAGCGGGAATCTGAGTACACTACTGCATGAATAACGTCCCTTAACAATATACTTGACTTAAAGCTCACTCTTTTGGAACTGAAATATAAACAGGATATATATATATTTATATATATATATATATATATAAAGAATTTCCCATAACAGACAGGTGGAGTGTCAAATTATTTACACTCAATCTGTTAGTTGCAGGGCTAAAATAAATAGTTATGTTTCTTATCACATGGTCAGCCAATTAAATGACTGAATCATTTAAGAACAGAAGAGGTAGAGGTGTAAAAGACACTAATCAGAGTTACCTCGTCTGAAAGTAATGGATTTCATTATACAGCCAGACCCTGTGGTGAATGAAGTGAAAGTGTCATTTACAGAGTGGAAAATATATGCTTTCCAGAGGGCCTGGCATGCTGATAAGTGTACTTTTCCACTCAGTGAGGAAGGCAGGTAAACCACCTCACTCCTCAATTTACTTAGTAAAACCTCTACAGGTTCAAACCAGCCTTTTGGCTGATGACCTAAACAACAACAATATATAAAAAAAGCCATACCCCGTTAACAATATCCTGCCCGTAATAACAATATATGAATATAATAGCACTCTCCGATAAAATTATTGCAAAACATCCCAATTTTGCAAATTTATTATCAATCTGTAACAAATAACAATTCGCAGTTATTGATTGACTGAAAAAGATTGGTTATAGAAAAATTGTTCAATTTTTTTCAAAAAAAATATTTATCTATTTCCCATTACGTTATAAAAATACTGGTTATCTCTTAATATGATATTATATCATTACTGGTTGATATTAAATTAATGTTTTATTTGTGTGTGAATGTGTTGAGTTGCGAAAATGTGTGGGTGTTAATGAGCGCTGGCTACTGCCTCGTGCGTAATTAATTCCAGTCAGTCCACTAGTGTAAAAGTGAGTGAATGCATGCTTTAAATTTTACAGCCGCTTGTGTTTGAGCAAATCAATTAAATAGAATTCAAATTTCATACATCGGTTCAATTATTTTGTGCATTTATCCAAACCATTCATTTATTCAACCATTTTTTGGTCATCCGGCCCGGAGGACCTTACAATAATATGTTTCTTTTTTCTATTAGCGTGTGAAATTTCTGTAGACGTCTAAAGAAGTACAGTTAGTACCACCCTACTTTTATAGTTGTTTTGTTGGAACGATAGAAATGACCTTCGACGGAGAGGACGCACGTGGGGGACATTGTTATTCACCGGAATTTCAATGAAAGAATTTGTTATTGCTCTTTATAACTTTGGCTAAGATCAACCAACTGCTTCCGCGAAAGGAAGATGTTTTGGAACAATAAACTGCTGCTATGCGTTGCATGTAGTGGTCTCTTTCTAAACGAGCTCAACTGTTCTTTCAGAGCCACCAAATTATTAAGGTTTCCCCCAGCCATGTCATGGTTTTAATTGTTTTGTTGGAACGATAGCTATGACCTTCTACAGAGAGGGCGTGCGTGGCAAACAATATTATCTACCGGCTTTAGTCAAAACTATTAGTCGTCGAACAATCTCTTGTTTACTGCGGCACACTCCCTGTCATGTGACATCCTAATTCGTAATTTGAACTGGGAATTGAGAAATAATTAGTCTTTGTTTGAATGCGGTAAAAGAAGCGTACTACACATCATATTACAAATAATCATATTACATATACCATATACAATTCATATCATATTACAAATGTAATATGAAATCATAATACGCTTCCTTCTTTTGCAACTTTTAAAATAGAAATTATAATGTCATTGTGTAATGACGGTTTCTAAAGAATTGTAATAGATAAATGGCAGGCTGTGTGAAACAAAGTAAAACAAGTTGAAAGTGAGTACTTCCAGAGGCAGTTTGTAGTAGACAATATCATTTCGAAATAATTTTAATATTGAAGAAAGTAGTAGTGGCGAATTTAGCGAAGACAGTGAAAATAATCAATTTGATATCCCTGTTGATGCCTGCGCCCTTTTATATAATTAACTTATTAACTTTTTATAAAGTAACATTTTACAAACATTAAAAAGTTTGAAATCTACGTTGTACCGGCAAAGAGAATGTACATTATTCTTAATATATGTATTAAATTTAAAATTAATTGTATATAACTATTTTAGATTTGCATTTAAAAAATTTTAATAATAAAGTAAGGCAATATAACTGTAGATAGTATAATGAAATGATATGGGCAATAATAAATGTAGAAGTATTGTACGTAGTACTGTATAGTCAAATATGAAAAGAAAGTACAGTAACACTCCCTTAGTCACCCAGTAGTTTCCAGGCCGTGCGCGTTTCTGTGCTTCCGCTCTGGTGAGAAAGGAATAACCGTTGAGAGAAAAGAGCAGGGGTTGTTTTTTTAGCCGCACTGAAGCAGCTTCGCAATCGCGTTGGTGTGCAGTTGTAGTATTTTTAAATACATTGAACTTGGATGCATGCTGCAGCAGCGTTGTTGTGTAAGAGTTGTTATTCATTACTCCTGTAAGTTTCTTGAATGTAAACACAAATTTTCTAACACGCTGACAAATACCTTGAAATCGTTCTCTCCATTTAAGAAAGTGGATGGATATTATCACTTAAGATTTGATTTTTCTGGGTGTTAAGTAAAGGAACGCACTAGCAACTACCAGAGAAAACTGGAGAAGTATTGTGGATGATACTAAAGTCTACCTAGGACAGTTGAGCTACGATTATAATGAATTGGTTTATTACTGACCTCGACGATGCATAAGAGAAAGACGCAGATCTGGAAACATACACACTGATTTCCTGTTGTCACCATAAATGCAACGCCTTCGTTTAATAATTTAACATTCCTAAAACAAAAGTACATTTTAAACTATAGGGTATAACAAACCCAAACTACATTCCTTGAGACATTGTCCCCCATTTGATTAATGGGTAGATAAAAGTTCAATAACTCTTCTTCTTCTTCTTCTTACTATCAAGGATTAAGCATATGCTTGTTCCGAATTCACAAACCAACCTATACATATAAACAAACACGACATATTTCAACCCGCACAACATCTCTACTACTCCCATCTTCTTCGAGGTCTTCCCACCTCCCTTCTTCCAACTGGAACATATTCTGTAACTTTTAAGGATATTCACTCCTCTGGCATCCATTCCAAATGTTGCCTCCATTGATTGTGGTACTCCTCCATCTTTTTATTCAGACTGAACACACCCAACTCAGATCTAATATTCTCGTTATGTGTTAGATCCAGCCTCGTGCAGCTCTTCACTCTTGTTAAAAACTTCATTTCAGCTACTTGGACCCTACTTGCTTGGCGTTTCGTGGTAATCTATAACTCACTTCCATACAGAAGCATTGAAGCTGCCATTACCTTGTAGAACTTCGCTAATGTCTCTGTTCTAGCTCTGTTACCCAGTGCCCTGATAATGGTACCACAAATAGCTTAAAATTTATTTATTTTATTTTCGACATCCAAGTCCCTATCAAAGCTCACATCGCAGCCCAGATAGTTATAGAGAGAGACACTTGATCTTATGCTAAATTGACTAAAACAATATTGGAACGAGTAAAATACTTCCCCCTGTTATAATGAGACACTTGATCTAATACTAAATTGTATAAAACAATCTTCGAAAGAGTGGGATACTTCCCCCAAAGGTTAATGCCATAATCTTTGATTTAGCAACCGAAACTCGTATAGGCCTATTATATCTTTTACATTAATTATTTAAAGCATAAACACTGTTCTTTGAAGCTCATAAGTTTTATAATTAACTAGTAAAATGTTGTTTCTCATTTTAATTTATTTGGGATGTGATGTTGGATTTGATTCTGATTCAGAGGTAGAGCAAAAAGCTGAACAAGTTCCAAAGGGTATGTGGGGTTATCAGCAAAAAGTTGGAAATCAGAGCTAGAAAATAAACAAAAATAAAGTTCTATAATGATATGGCAACCCCAGTTATTATAAAGAGCCCTACTATAAAAATGAGGCTTTGACAACTACGAAGTTACATGAACGGAAAACAAAAAATGAGGTTTTTACGAAAGACGAAAAGGTGTCCTGCTCGGTTGCCGTAACTCTACACCAGCCATAACTCGCCAACGAAACGTTTCCGGACCTACTATCGGTTTCATAATCATAGATACCTGAGTTTGAACCCTTGTATTTCCAAAACTATGGATTTTACATCAAACTACAGCTGATTTTATTCTGCGTTGACCGTTAATGGTCCTATATTTTAAATGTTGTTTAAAAATTGCCATATCGAGGTTGGAAGACAAAAAAACCCGGTTTTTTTGCTACCGCAACATATTTCATGCGTTTAGAGGCGTGTAACTCGATAATTATTTGACCAAAAAGTTTGAAATTTTAACACAACATAAACAATTATGTTTTTACGGCGTGTACTAAATTTCAAATTTGTTCGCTACTAAATTTTTGATTTATTAACAATATTCTGAGCCCTTGCTATCTCGGTAACCGCTCGATCGTTCGGCACTGGCAAACTATCATTTTATTCAGCGTAAAATACTTAATACAAATATGTTAATAACATGAAATATTGATTGGCCAATGTTGTGGTAGAATTTTTAAATTTTGAAAAATAGACGGTAATGTGGGGGTTGGGCCCTACTATCCACGCATCCTGAATTTGACTGTCTAACTGCATTGACAATGCAGTCTGTCAATTTATGTAGACAGTCCAACAGGATGTCACGTGCACAACCTGGCAAGGGTTCAGAATATTGTTAGTAAATAAAAATTTTAGTAACGTACGAATTAAAAATTTAGTACACGCTGAAAGAATATAATTATTGTGTATGTTGTGTTTAAATTTCAAACTTTTCAGTTAAATAATTATAATATAGTTACAAGCCTGTAAACGCATGAAATTTGTTGCAGTAGCAAAAAAACCGGGTCATTTTGTCTTCCAACCTCGATATGGCAATTTTTTAGCAATGTTAAAAATATAAGCCTATTAAGGGTCAACGCAGAATAAAATCAGCTGTAGTTTGATGTAAAATATGTTAAAATCCGACTCATAGTTTTGGAGATGCTGGGGTTTAACCTCGGGTGTCTATCATTATGAAACCGATAGTACACATAAATATTTTTAAAGCTTTTCAGCTACACACGTGCTCAATTCCTAGAGTTAGCCGTACCTTTAAAAGACAGCCAGTTGACCTACCAACTAAATCCATTTAAATATGTATCATAACTTAGTTAAAATATCAAGAAATCTTACCTGAGTAATTTACGATGACATTTTATCAAATATATAAGATACTCCTTCATGAAAGCATTTTCGAATCGATTTATTACATTTATATCGAAACAAAACAAGCGAATTTCAATAGAAACCGATTTTAATGAAGCAATTATCGAACCACACACATAATACACATGACCCAAAACATTCAAGAAACATATCGATTGCAAAATGTACGCTAAAGTATACATTTTAAAATCAACAAAATTTTTTGGGTACATAAATAAACTTGGTAGTAATAAATTTTGAATTTTAAACTCGACATTAAAATTTGTATCAAATTTTATTAAATAAATTGTGAAAATTAATGGCAGAATAATTATTATTGAAAATATAACTATAAATAATTGTGCAGTGTGGTTCAAGGTAACGTTCTGATCCCGTTTGTGTTTATCATATATATTTTTTTTCAATTTTTCAATGTGAATATTTTCACCGTTGTTAAAAATTTCATATTTTTCATCGATTATTATTAATAATTTATCAATTTTCTCTCTTTTGAATATATATTCTATTGAATAAAATACGCTTGTCAGTAACACGTTAATATCTTTCAACCCGACCAATCGGAGAGTTCGTAATGAATTGTTCGACCAATTGGCTGTTAGATACATAATTATATTTGTTATCATTAGTAAAGTGAGTGCAATAATAATGATTGGTTGGTTTGGTAACACTTTTGCATCTTTATATCCCAGCCATTTCAAAACTTTCTTTATTTTTTCACTCGCTAACATTTTTTGTGATCTAGAAAATTATAAAAATATTCTTTATTATTTTCTTTTGCTCCCCTAAAATATATTGTAACCCTTTTTGTTTCGAGCGATACAAAAGGATCGCTACAAAACAAAATTGGCATAGGGAAACAAAAGAAACTCCAACAGGAGAGACTGCGGTGATGTGACGGTAAAAAAATCAAAAAAAATAAATTAGTAAAAGAATTTAATTAAATATTAAATTTATAGAGAAAATACTTAATGGATACGGTTACATTTGTTTTTGAGTAAACGCAGAAAAGTTACATAGGTAATTAAATGTAAATAAGCATAGATAGCCAAAATTTATAAAAAAAGCTCAATAGGATTGGCATGCCATTTTACTGGATCCAGTTTAAAAAAAAATTTTCATAATAAGAAAAAGATTAATAATTAATAATAATAATCATTATTAATAGAAATCAAACAATAAAATTGATATTCAATCATAATAGGCCATTTAAATGGCAGATAATATTTAAAAAAAAATTAATTTGATAAAAGAGCATAACTAGTATAGCTTTAAGAGATTATAACAATTAATTTCAAAAAAAATTTATAAGAAGACAATTAAAAAAAAATTAACCAAAGCAGGTTAGTCAAAAGCAAAGTTCACAATTTTCATAAAAAAATTTAGAACTTGTTTTTCACATATTATGTTTTACAAAATTAAAAAGGTAATTTATTAGTATTACGCAGCATAATTTAACAAAATTAAATTAAATTTTTAGAAAATCATTACATAACAAATTACAAAATAATAAAGGATTTTAAGTATATTTAAATGTATAAAAATAATGGAAGCTTCATAAGTAGATTTTAATTTTTTAAAGACGAGTAGAAGCATTCCTTCCAGAAATAGAGTTATCGGGTGACATAGGAAAATTCAGACATGTTAACGTTCGCCCAAACTTGATTAAATTCATCCCAAACTGGGTCTTAAATGCATCCTAAACTTGGTTATAAATCCATTCCCAACTTGGTTTTAAATGCTCCCTGAACTTGGTCCCTGCAAAGAGCAGAAAAACCAGGACTTAGAAAAAAAAAGAGGGCAACCGCAAAATACAAAAATAAAAGGTAGCTAAAGCCCACCGGCACAACAAGAGAAAATAAAAAAATTTAACAGTGCGCTTTAAGGAAAGCTTAGAATTCAAATTTAAAAAAATTTTTAGTTACCCAAAGGGTTTACAAAATTTACAAAATTTTAAAATAAATCATTTTCGGCTTCAATGGGTTTTAACTACAAAATAAAAGAGAAGAACTTACCGATACACAGGAAAGCAAAATGGTCAAGCAAAAACCAGGCGACATAACGCACCCCGAAAAAACTCAAAATGAAATACGGCACAAGTAACCAGAGAACACGTCCGGCGACATGACCATTTGCTGCAAGAAGAAAGAGCCAAGCAAAAATCACTCAAAAGGAAAACTCGGGTCTGACGTCATGGGTCTACCCCCCAACAAGTTAACCAAAAGGAGAACCGAAACGGCAGATAAGGCAGATGACAGCGACGGTAGTACAGAAGCCTAGAAGAGCAAATCAATTAAGAGATAACTAATTAACGTCGACAGAGCAGATAACGAAAATTAATACAATTAGAACAATGCAAGGAAGAAATAATTTAAAATAAATTGTAACATTGAAAATAAAATGTTACAATATAGGTAAGGAAAATTAGTTTTCATAGCGATTTTTCTCCGGAAATACACGTTTTCAGGTTCTCTGAACCCAAAAATATGTTTTTTTATCAATAAGTCTGATTTATATAACCAAAATAACCTTAAAAACGGAAAACCGTACGATTTTATACACGGTTATTTAATACCCGTTTTCAGGTTACCTGAACAAAAAAACACATATTTTACCAAAAAGTCTGTTCTATATATTAATAATATAACTCAAAAAACCGAAAATTGTACAATATTGAAATTTGGAACTGGAAATTTGTAATATTGAAATTTGAATTTGGAAGTTAGGTAGCATCAGAAGAGGAAGCGATATGAACGTTTTCAACAAAATCGGACAGTAAGATGTAGTAGGCCTTGATTGTTTGTGGAATTGTTTATTAATTTCCAATTTTCTCAAAAACAGCTCCTACGGTGTTTTTTTTTGTAAAAATCGTCTCATTTATTACATTTTTTTCTCCTCACGATAAGCCTAAGAGGTTTAGCGACATGTTTTCAGAAATTTGTTGGGGCTGTGCTGAAGTGGTAAAAAATGGTGTTTATAGATTGCGGTCTTAATTTGCATTTTAGATCAAAAGTGTAGAGTACGAGGTGTGGCTATTAATTAAAGAGACTGACGATATAAAATATATTATTTTAATTTTATACATTATCACTTATTGTCACCTTCAATATACACTCCTTCTCTATCCCTACAACGTTCCATGAGAATTTTCCTTTATTAAAACAGTGCTGAAATTCATCGTCTGTCAGCTCCTTCCGGACACGTGCCGATCAAAAATGTTTGAAATGAAACTCACAAACATTTTTGTACCGACACTTTGTACGCGATTGAAAATGGCCCAATTTTTTTGGAAACGATAATAACATGTGGTTAAACGTAGTTTTTTTTACTTATGATCCGGAAACGAAGCGCCAATCCATGCACTGGAAGAGCCGAACTTCACCGAGAGTTAAAACAACTCGAATGAGAAAGTCAAAATTTAAAGTAATGATGATTACTTTTTTTGATATCCATAGGATCGTGTACCTTCACTGGGTTCCTGAAGGTCAAACAATAAATCAGTATTATTACTACCTTGAGGTTTTTTCTAAACAACGTCAAAGAGTAAGGAAAAACGCCCCGAAATATTGAAGGACAAAACATGGGTTCTCCACCAAGACAATGCGCCAGCTCATTCCGCGTTATCTCTGTCAATAGGTTCCTAGCCAAGTACAGTATCTCAGTGTTAGAACATCCACCTTATTCACCAGTTCTTGCACCATGTGACTTCTACCTGTTCCCTTAGGTGAAATCTGCATTAAAAGGGAGAAGATTTGAATTTGTTATGTAACCCCCTTTTGCTCACGCGAAACACCTATGAATCGCTACCAATGCAAAATTGGCATAGGGGACAAGAAGGAGAAAAAAAAACACCCCAAAAAGAGACTGCGGTGATGTGGTGTAAAAAATTTAACAAATAGATTTAAATTAGTAAAATATTTAATAAAATTAAGCAAATGATTAGGTAAACTTAGTAAAAGGAGAAGACAATAAATTTTTAAATTAGGTTAATAAGAAAGTTACATAGTTATCCAAATGTTAATTAGAATTACCATAATTAATTAATATAATAAAATAATAATAATAAATGAGCTCAATAATTAAATATTTTTGTACTGGATCCAGAAAAGATTTGAGAAAATTGTTAGGTTAAATACCAAATCGGTATTATAATAAATATTATTATAAATGAATCAAAATAAAATAGATTAATAATCAGATTTTATAAAAGAGATTAAATGAAGAATTTAAATAAGTAAAAAAACATGATTAGCTTATTACTTCAAAATCAGATCTAATAGTTAAAAAAATTTTTTTTATTCATTTTTTTTTTTAAATTTTAAAAAATTTTATTTTACAATTTTAGGTAACACAAGATATTTTGTGTAACGGAAAATAATTTTTCCAAAATCAAAATTTATGCAATAATTTTGTTGAAATAATATAAAGTATTTTTATAATGTTGAAGAAATACATTAATGAAAGCCAAAATTTAATTCAATAATTAGCTAATGAGGCAGGCCCATAACATGCTTTGACCAGATTTAAGTAAAATGTGCATGCTGTCGCCAACATAAGAAAATTTAGTATCATATTTAATGATTTACATAATAACAATGATAATAATGAAATTACATTTTTATAACAAATATTAAAAAATTTAGTAATTTTTATAAAAGAAAGAAGATTCGAATAAGAAGAAAGCAGGTCGATTCCGGCAGAACTTTGCTAGTTAACTAGCAGCAGACAAGTTCAAGCAAAACAAGGGCGACGTGTCCTTTTTTAAAAAATTGAGAATCCAGGTTAATCATAGGCGATAATTCGGAAACAGGAAAAATATATCTTCTCCCAAAAGAAATGAATACAGATGAGTAGTATTAAAGTATTGGTATGTGAGGCTTTCGGGTAAAACTGGAAAATTCCAAATTCGACATTTGGTTTTCTTGCCGCATCGTGAGGGTAGATAGGTAATAAATGGAAGAATCACCACCCCAAAACTGGTACAAGACTGTTACCCCAAAGCTGGTCCCTGCAAAGAGCAGAAAACCAGGACTTAGAAAATGAGGGCCACCGCAAAAGACAAACAAAAGATAAAAGTAGATAAACCCCAACAGCACAGAAAAGATATAAAAAAAGTTTTAAAGAGCGATTAAAGATTTAGTATAAATTTAAAAATTTAAATTACCCAATAGGGGTTTACAAAATTTACAAAATTTAGAAAAACATTTTCGGCTTCAATGGGTTTTAACTACCAGTAAAAGAAATAAAGAGACTTACCGTAAAAACGGGAAAACAATTGGTCAAACAGCACAGCAGCAGCATAACGCCCCGAAAAGACTCAAAACCATAATTACGGCTTATAAAAATCACGATCCGATCATCGTCGAGACCAATTGCAAAGAGAGCGAGAAGAACCAAACTTCCCAAAAGGAAACCTCGGCTCTGACGTCACCGACCCCTTCCATCCCGCTAGACAAATACCCAAAAACATGAAAAGCAGGATGAAACGGATCTTACACGACAGAATACAGATAACAGCAGTCGGCAGTACAAAGTCAGAACGAAAAGCAAATCGATAACGAGATAACGGATTGCGGCGACATAAAAGATAACAAAACTTAAATGCAACAAGACAGAATAAGGAAAATTAATAATTAAAATTACGTAACATTAAATAAAAATGTTACAGACTCCCCCCGCCAAGAACAAACAAAACCTGAAAACAGGCTTTGTTTGGCCAAGCCAAGGCGAACGACGACGATGACTCACAACCCACGACAACTACAACAAAATAGCGACCAAAAACAAGTGACGAATCCGAAAAAAATTTGGGTGCGCCAGAACCACCGTCTCCCCACTACCATCCACCCAGCTAAGGGAAGAACTGGAGACCCGAAAGCACGGACGACCCTCGAGAGCAGGCATCGAAAATGTCCGCCCAACAAAGGGAAGACACTCCAAAGCCTCCCTCCGAGAAGCAGTATCGGAGGTACCCACCCAACTAAGGAAAGATACCCCGACACCCCTCTCCGAGAAGCAGTACTCAAGGACACCGCCCAACAAAGGAAACCACCTCAAGTACCCCTCTCCGCAACGCAACAATGGTACCGAAAGTTGTCGCCCATACAACAACCCCGATACCACCTAACAGCAAGGACCAAATCGAGACAACCCCAAAACCAAAAAAACAAAAAATTAGTCAAAGACTAAGTACGGCACTAAGGCACAGAAACGCCGAAGCGTGGCAGGGTTCGAGGACAGAACCTCGAAACACCCGAAAGTGGGATGCGCAAGGCAATAGGCCCACAACACCGGGAGAAGTTAAGGAAGCCTCCCTAACTCGTCCAAAAAATTTCCAACAAAGGGTCAAGGGTAAGCAGGGGATTAGGTTTCGGGAACACGGACAACCTAAAGGGGAGACAACAAACACCCACAAAGGGCAACACTTCCAAGGGAAAAGGGGTAAGGGAAGGGTAAGGTTTCGGGAAAAGGGGCAAGGGTAAAAGAAAAATCGGGAACGAAAGGCGATCGAGAAACTTTCACCAAGACACAAGAAAACTAACCACAACACGGCAACAACCGCCACACCAGAAGTTGTGATCACAAAAGAAAAGGAGGTGGCTCGTGCAACACCTGAAAAGAAAAGCAGCTAACTGGAGCAAAGAAAAGACAAAGCAAAACAGCAAGGCCAATGAACAGAACAGGGTACCAGGTAGGCGAAGAGGGATAAAGGGGAAAAGGGAGGGAGTCACTAAGGACTAGCAAAGGGGAGGAGACTTGGTCGACCAAATAAGGGCCACCAAAACAAGGGAATCAAAAAAACAACAAACTCGCACATGGCGACAAACCACAACTAAGCCACCGGACCACGACCAAAGACAACTAACAGAAAGCAGAAAGAAAATCGAAAACCAAAACATCACAAGACCAAAACAGATGAAACACGACCACTAACAAAATGACACGACGTCAAACAACGACACCGATCTACCGCACAGACTCGGTGCTTGTTCAACCAAAGCAGAAACAAAACAACATCGTCGTAACACCTGAAATAAACGCATAAGGCACACAAAGCTGCAAGTATTAAAATAAATCAACAAGTCAAAAAAAAAAATTAATTTTACATCAAATTTAAAGTTATTCAATTCAAAAAAATTTACTAACAATCGGTCACTAATAAAAATCGGATACATGAAAATGTAGCGATACACCCAGAAATAATTTGCAACAGCACAAGAAATGCTAACACCAAAACTCCAAAAATAATATCAGCAACACTGAAAATTAGCGACTATAAAAGCAACAGTTACCAAAAATTTAAACCAACCATTATCAAGCAATAACACAATGCAAGCAAAAACAAAATTTAAAGAAAAACCAAGTGAGTACTGCGCACACACACACACGCACACACACACACACGCACGCACGCACGGACACACACACACAGTCAGTGACAGTATCAAAAGGCACAAACAAGACCGTCAAAAAAAACACATTAGCAAAGGAACAACAACTATCCATCTGATGTACCAAACAGAAAACAAGGTCAACAACATTGCAACTTACTGAAGGTAAAACATTATGACCATCAGCTGCCGGTATCAAATTCTGGGCAATGACCCATCTCGATATCAGATTCAACTCTGAACCAGATCTACATAATAACACCCCTACTTTGCAATACAAAGAGCAAGTCAACCTTCATCAAGTAGTCCACAGAGACTACACTATCAACTGCTGCCACCGTAAAAAAAATTTCCAAAAAGAAATACAAGAGAACACCTTTTCTTTTTATCAAAAAACAAAGGTAATCCAGAGTAGCCGAAAACGGTACAATATAGCACAAAAAAATTTATGCCACACCACAGCAGTATTACAAGTTAAGACAAGTAAGTTAACAAAGGTTGAACAAGGAAAAACCAGTAAACAGTATCTGTGCCAACCAGATAAAACAAGAACAGCGAAAGAAAAAGCAGGATCCCAAAAGAACCACGCTGTTCGGCGACCAAACCACAACATTCGGACCACCGAACACCGAACCAAGGACTGTCACAAACAGGACAGTTTCTGAACCGCTGTGCCAACACAGCGTCCAAAATCAACCACGTGGCTGCTACCAATTTCTTGTAACCCCCTTTTGCTCACGCGAAACTCCAAAGTATCGCTACCAAAGCAAAATTGGCAGAGGGGACAAGAAAAAAAAACCCCAAAAAAGGACAGACTGCGGTGATGTGGTGTAAAAAGATTAACAAAATGGATTTGAATTAGTAAAAATTTAATAAAATTGAATAATATAGATTAGTAAACTTGGTAAATGTAAACAATAATTTTTAAATTCAGTTAATAAGAAAATTACAAGTTACGCAAAATATTATATAGAAATTACCATAATTAATTAATTAAATATAATAATAAGATATGAGCTCAATAATTAATTATTTTAGCATGCTTAGCACTGGATCCAGAATAGCGATTTGAGAAAATCGTTAAGTAAAAGACCAATTCGGTATTATAAAAATAATTATTATAAATGAATCAAATAAAAATCAGAAAATAATCAATTTTTTTATAAAAGAGATTAATAAAATTTAAATAAATAAAAAAACATGATTAGATTATTACTTCAAATTTTGATTATATAGTTTAAAAAAACTTTAGAAGAGAAAAAAAAATTAATTAGTTACATTATAGGAAACACAAGATATTTTTGTGTAACAGAATTTAATTTTACCAAAATCATCATTTATGCAATAATTTGTTAAAATAATATCAAAGTTTTTTTTTATAATGATAAAGAAACATATTTATAGAAAGCCAAAATTAATACAATAATTAAATAATGAGGTAGGTGCAAAACATGTTTTGACCAGATTATGCAAAATTGCATACTTTCGCAAACATGAGAAAATTTAGAATCATATTATGATTTACAAAATAATAATAATTATAATGAAATTACATTTTATAACTAATATTTAAAATCAGTAATTTTTATAAAAGAAAGAAGAGTAGAATATGAAGAAAATAGGACGATCCCGGAAGAACTTTGCTAGTTAACTAGCTGCAGACAAGTTCAAGCAAGAAAGGCGACGTGTCCATTTTAAAAATTTGAGAATCCAAGTTAATCATTGCCGATAATTCGGAAACAGGAAAATTTTATCTTGTCCCCAAAAAAAAAAAAATGAATTACAGATGAGTAGTATTAAAGTGATTGAATGCGATGCTTTCGGGCAAAGCTGGAAAATCCAAAATTAACCATTTGGATTTCATGCCGCATCATAAGGGTTAGATAAGTAAGAAATGGAAGAATCAGCACCCCAAAGCTGGTCCCTGCAAAGAGCAGAAAATCAGTACTTAGAAAATGAGGGCCACCGCAAAAGACAAACAAAAGAATAAAAAGTAGATAAACCCCAACAGCACAGAAAAAGATAAAAAAAATTTAATAGCAACATTAAGAAAAGCATTTGGTTAAAATTTAAAAAAGATTTAAATTACCCAAAAGGGGTTTACAAAATTTACAAAATTAAAAAAAAACATTTTCGGCTTCAATGGGTTTTAACTACCAGCAAAAGAAAGAAAGAGACTTACCGTAAAAACGGGATAGCAATTAGTCAAACAGCACAGCAGCATAACTACGCCCCGAAAAGACTTAAAAAAACTTTTTTACGGCACATACAAATTTAAGACCCGTACATCTTCCTGACCAATTGCTAAGAGAGAACGAGAAAACCAAATTTCTCAAAAGGAAACCTCGGTTCTGACGTCACCGACCCCCTCCATCCCGATAGACATGTCCCCTAGAACATGAAAAGCAGGAAGAGACAGATCCGACACGACAGAATACAGATAACAGCAGTCGGCAGTACAAAGACAGAACGAAATGCAAATCGATAACGAGATAACGGATTACGGCGACATTAAAAGATAACAAAATTTTAAATGCAACAAGACAGAATAAGGAAAATTAATAATTAAATTAAGTAACATTAATTTAAAAATATTACAATCTTGAGGAAGGATTACTTCATGAAAATTTATAAGAACAAAACGAAAGTGTTGTGCAGCAGCAAGAGTGGTTTAGAAGAGATGGGAAATTTAAAAGTAGGCAACGAAAACATACAGGAAGTTGGGGAATTCTGCTATCTAGGGAGTAAAATAACAAAGGATGGTAGAAGCACGAGTGATATCAAGAGTAGAATTGCTCAAGCTAGAAAAGCCTTTGAAATGAAAAACAGCTTACTGACTACAAACATTGATTTACAGATTAGGAAAAATTTCTTAAAACATTATGTTTGGAGTGTAGCATTATACGGAAGTGAAACATGGGTGATAGGGGCTGTAGAACGGAAGAGGATAGAAGCTTTTGAAACGTGGTGTTATAGGAAAATGTTAAAGATTAGGTGGGTGGACAAAATAAGTAATTTAGAGGTTCTTAGGCGAGTGGATGAAAAAAGAAGTATATGGAAGCATCTTACCAAAAGAAGGGATAGGCTAGTGGGGCATATCCTAAGACATCCAGGTATTGGGCTATCAATAATGGAGGGTAACATTGAGGGAGTAAATTGTAGAGGGAGGCAAAGATTAGAATATATAAAGCAAATTACAAAAGATGTAGGGTGTTACAGGTATGTAGATATGAAACGACTTGCGCAAGATAGAACAGGTTGGAGAACTGCATCAAACCAGTCGAGAGACTGATGACAAAAAAAAAAGATTGCAGTGCTTTAATATAACGACTATTTATTCATCACAATAAACATAATAAGATTGTTAAGTTAATTTTGTTTTATATAAATTATTGATTTGAGGTGTTTATATTTTACTTTGTGATGTTGAAATATTCTATAAAGATTTTCATATAAAATGGCGAGTGATATTTCTTAATAAAACTATTAAATCTTATCTATTAAAACATCTTTAAACTTTCATATTCATTTCAAAATGCATGTTTTTTATGATCATAATATTTACTTCGAGATACTTAATAATAATCATATCAAGATATTGCATTAGAATTATTAGTTTAACTTACCTGCCAATTAAATTTACAATGAGTATATTGTCTGAAAAAACTAATAGTTTCTGATATGCTTTGTTTTCAATAAAGTTGCAAGTTTTAAAAAATTGCATCATATTTTTCTGTTGTTTACAATTTTTATTTTATATATGTAATGTAACGTTTTAATAAGTCTACAGCTATATTTCTGATTACAGTAATCTCTCGTTATGCGCGGGGGTTACGTTCCGGAGGGTTACCGCGGTTAGTAAAACCGCAGATAATAATACCTTAGATGAACGAAAAGATGGGGATTAGGTTCTAAAGGTGAAGTCCTGTAGTCGTTTTAAGTGTTTAATAGTTTTAGGAACATTTTACCATTATTATAATCTATGAATATTTAATAAATACAGTAATGTACGCATAAAAAATTTAAGTTGCTTTAAATTAGTTAGTTATGGTTTTTTGCTTCTTTTTCTTTTCAAACTTCTTGTGAACTTCTTCGTATGGTGTTATCAGCTCCTGGAGTCCTCTTTTAAATTGATTCCTTTCCATGACTGGGTCCGTCTCCAACACGTGGTCAGCCAATGCGTTGTCATGCTGAGGATCTCGTTGATGGTTTGTGAAGAAATGCTTGGCTTCGTTTCAGGATCGTCAAACACACAAACAACTGTACGTATGTACGAAGAAGTTAGATTGACACACGGAGGAAAACATACAGAGAAATTACAGTTTGTCGCCTGGGCGTACGTATGGTAGTTCTGGGTGGGGGTTATACTGGCGGGGCCCGGTACCCGTTGATGCGCTTGCTACGTACAGTACGTGGAAATCTAGCTTGGCTCATGGCGGCCGTCGCCATACTAATGTGTGACTCAATATTATACGAACGCCAAAACAAAATTATTCAAACACCTAGAGTGACACATGTTTTAAGAATTGTATGACTTCCCCACTTCCCACTAAGTACGGTGTACACAAGGTGAGATAACGGAGGGTATTTTAAGGTTTTAGGCCCACAAATAAAATCCGCGGATAACCGAAACCCACGGATGCTAAACCCACGGATACCAAGGGAATACTGTATGTCCAAGTTATCGTTTCGGATTATATTTACCCGATAGAACTCGCGCGATGTTGCCTCACAGGAGAACACGCGTTGCGGAGGAGAAGACAGCACTACATTTTTAAAGCCTTGAGTGATTACGTCTTACTGCAATTCATTGATTTTTTACTTTCTCTTGCCTATATGAATATATAGGACGGAAAGTATTGTTTTCATGTCGATTTTATGAAATCGAGTTTTCACCGGATCTACACGTTTTCAGACCCCCTGAACCCAAAAAGCATGTTTTTAGCGATTATTCTGTGTGTTTGTGTGCGTGTGTGTGCGCGTGTGCGTGTGCGTGTGTGTGTGTGTGTGAGGGTAGGATCTTGACAACGGAAAACGTATAACTTAAAGCTTGGAACTAGTATCACGAAAAGACCCGGCACAAAAATTTTTTTTAAAATTGGTCAAACGGAAGTAATAGTGTATTCGTGGTTTGCGGTTTATTCACTCCTTTAAAATTTTCTCAAAAACTGCTTGCACGATTTTTATTAAAATTTGCTCATTTATAACACATTTTTGTGCTTTACAAGCTAACGGCTTATAATTTAATTGATCTGAATTCATTTGATTTAATCCATATTGAATCGACTGAAGTTGACAGATCGTCAATTTACTTGCATTCAACTGTTCAATAAATCATCAAATCGAAATTTCTTGAGAACCAGCTGTTCAGTTACCTTAGGTTTAATGGCTTCAAAAAAGTGTTCACTAACTATTATCCATGTTAAACTTTTTAGATTTATACCAAAGTTACGACTGTTTATGAAATAAAATTATTTTTGTAAATTATAATAAATTATTATATTATATATTTATTATATTTTATATTATATATAATATTTTATTATTATAATTATAATAAATTATATATTATTATTAGTTGAAAATTATAAGCTCATAAGTATTTTAAACACAATCAGTAAAATTTTTGAAAAGGTAGTATTTATTAGGTTAATCAGTTTCTTGACTGAAAACCTAATCATCTCAGAGGATCAGCATGGTTTCCAAATAGGTAGATCAACTAAAACTGCAATTGTTTCACTTGTGGAGCAAGTAGTTGATATATTGGACGCCGGGGAGAAAGCATTGGCAGTGTTTCTGGATCTGAGTAAAGCTTTCGGTTGTGTTGATCATGAAATTTTATTGAAAACACTAGAGTCATTAGGCGTTAGGGATGTAGAGTTGAAATGGTTTCAATCTTACCTTATTAATAGATTACAGTGTGTGGAGTTAACTAGGGTTGTTACAGGGAAACTTACAAAGGTTGTATCTGGAAAGCTTGAAGTCAAAGCAGGCGTTCCACAAGGGTCAGTTTTAGGTCCAATTCTGTTTCTATTGTACATTAATAGGTTACCAGAAGTCATACCTAATGGCAGAGCTTTGTTGTTTGCTGATGATACTCCAGTAATCAGTAACAGTTTACTGGTAGATGCTCTTGAAGTAAATACACATGTTAACATAGAGTTCGTATACAGTTCTTGAATCAATTATTATTAACAGTTAATGGGAAAAAGTGTCAGTACTTGCAGTTTAAAAATAAACATAACGTTAAAGAAAGTAGAGAAGTGGATGTATTTATTCATAATAATAGTTTAGAGCATGTAGAAACAGTGAAGTTCCTCGGCGTATCTTTAGATAGATCTTTGTCTTGGGACTTCTATACCAATCAAGTTTGTAGTAAAATATCATCTGGGGTATTTGCACTAAAACAAATTGCCAGATTAAATGATAAAAATTACTAATGGCAGCTTATCATGGCCTCATTCCGTCTCATATCCGTTATGGTATTTTAGTATGGGGTAATTCTAGCATGGGTAATATGAATAGGGGTTTTAAAATTCAAAAGAAAGCTATTAGGTGTATGGTGGGAGCTAACCAGCTAACCTCATGCAGGCCACTATTTAAGGAGCTTAAATTGCTTACAGTTCCCTGTCTCTACATTTTTGAGGTGATTATGTATGTTAGGCAAAATAATTTTATGCAGAATTTCAATGTTGACAATCATAACATGAGAAACAGGAATGATTATTATGTAGCAAATCACTCCACAAAATTGTTTGAACAAAAACCTACTTATGCAGGGAGAAAATTCATAAATAAATTACCCCAATCTTTAAAGTGTTGTGAGGATTTGAATTCCTTTAAAAAAATCTAAAAAATTACTTGATCGGTGAAACTTTTTATAGTGTAAAAGAATTTCTTTCTTGATAGTAGTGATACATTGTGTAATTCTTATATGTATTTCAGGTGTTATATCTGACGACATGTCCTATACTCCTCCTGGAGTCTCTAGGGCGCAAACAAAAAAAAACTTACAAAGCTATATTATGAAATAACAAAAAATTTAGGATACACAGGGATACAAATTTATAGTCTTTTCTTCTAGCAGAAGGTAATCGTCTTTATCAGACATCGCTGTACAACTGAATTATTTTCAATAAGTTATTTCTATGTTTATTACCAGGACGTACTTCCCAATTATGCTTACATAATGTGATTTAAGTATCTTAAACCGAACGCATAAAGTTACTAACATCGGAAATACTGTAAAGGTAGATGCAGAGACTTAAGCAGAACCATTCGTTTACAATCGTACTCGTGATTCTCAAATTTTTGTCCAGTATTGTTTTATTACTGAAAGAAAAAACAAACAAGAAATTTATAAAAAATTTATAAAAATTGTTTCCTGAATAAAGCACATTTTTAAAGATCATTAAATTGTTTATATATTTTTAGTTTAGACAGATTTTTGTGTGTCAGGCTGAAGCCCTGGCCATTAAAATATTTTATATCTGAGACATTTTGAAAAGAAGTTACCTGGACAACGGTATCACAATAGTACATCATAGAAACGAGCACTAAGGTCTTGTTTAACCTGGTCCGGTACTGTATTTCTGTATTTGCAGAACAGTTATCTGAAGAGAATTATTGTTCTTTATAGTATTGTCAGTACTTTTCAGTCAAGCCCTCTAGCCTAATTCCAAGGGAATCCTATTTAAAATTTATAGACTTTTTTATATAAAGATGCATACGTAAAAACTTCTTATAAAAAAACCTGAATCATGATCACCGAATTGCTCTGCATTGGTCGATCAAATACAATATGGTAAACTGTTCGCCAATTACGATGGCGTGTAGGGAGGGTAGCGAGACAGAGAGAAATGTGTTGCGTCTATCGTTCCCCTCAACTCATTTCAATCAGTGCACGGTGTTCAAGCGGAATTGTGACAATACGTGATCGGTAGGGAAATTTATGCTGACTAATATTTTTACTTTCTCTTGCCTAAATGCATTTACAGGAAGGAAAGTATGTTTTCATGTCGATTTTTCGAAATCGAGTTTTCACCGGATCTACACGTTTTCAGACCTCCTGAACCCAAAAAACATGTTTTTAGCGATTGGTCTGTGTATGTGTGTGTGTGTGTGTGTGTGTGTGTGTGTGTGTGTGTGTGTGTGTGTGTGTGTGTGTGTGCGTGTGTGTGTGTGTGTGTGTGTGTGTTTGTGTGAACAGAATATCTCAAGAAGGGAACGTCGTACGAACTTGAAACTTGAAACTTTAGTTATATACGACTACCGGACGCGACACGAACATTTTCATCAAAATCGGTCAACCGAAAGTAGTAGTTTATTCGTGTAATTTTTCACTCCTTTGCGATTTTCTCAAAAACTGGTCCTACGATTTTTTTAAAAATCGCCTGGTTTACTAAAATTTTTATTTTCTATAAGGTAGGGTAGGCGTCATGTTTGCTGAAATTCTTGGTGAGGCTGTTTTCTCGTAACAACGTTTTTTTAAGATTACGGCTTTAATATGCATTTTAGCGCAAATATGTATATAATAAAAGTTGTAGAAAATTTAAAATTTCACAACTTGTATGCCAAATATTTTTTTGTATAACGCTAAGTTTAGCGGTAATTAGCGATTTCCTTTTTTTCACGAAAACGTGAAAAATCAATTATTTTAAGATAAGGCCTTAGTATGCATTTTACGACTAAAGTGTATAGACTGTAACGTCTGATTTCAGGTCGTTACTTGTTTTGTTTTTTATTTTTGTTTTTAGCGCTTGCTTGATTTTCTTTCTGTAGGTTGTCGTTGTTAATTCGAATTTTGTTGGCGCCGTAAGCTGGCCCACCGTACGGTGGCGCTGTCTATCGTTTTTCATTTTTACTCGTGTTCTACTTTCTCTTGACCCGCTGACGTGATTTGCCAGTTAAGACACAAAGTGTTGAATTTTCAATGTGATCAGTTCACTTATTATGTCGTACTAAAATTATTAAATTTTTGATACGCTTTTTAATGTTTGTAACTTTTGTGAAATTTATGCCTGCCTTGCTCATTATTCTGGTAAGTTTATTTCCTTTTATTTATAGCATTCTGAAAGCTGAAAGTTCTTACAAGTTGCCTGAAATAATGAATTATATTATTGAATTTTTGGCGGATTGAATCTGTAATTGATCCGATTACTTAGTTCAACTCTTGTTTATCTAACTCTTTTATTCTGACTATGGTCAATTTATTTCTATTTTAATTTCATAATTTGAATTTGTGTAAAGAAATTAGTCAAAAAAAATGTATTTACTTATTTAACTGCTTTTAAAAAAGTTTTCTTTAATTCCTGGTCGCTTAAATCACTTGTAACTTGTAAGAAGGTTCATTTAAAATCTGTTTTTTATAATTTTGTTTATCTTAAACATTATCAATTTTGTCCTTTTGTTACTTTAAATTGTAATTATAATTTTGAAGTATTGTTTCTGATGGTATTTGGAATATACTCGTTACAGGGTTCAATTCCCGGTGGATAAACATTGTAATTAATCCCGGAATGTAAAAGTTCATCACTTGGGTGATAAAATGCAAACGCTACTGCCGAAAGGAACGCTATTTTCCTGATTTTATCCTGCAATTCCATTTTGTTGCAGCCAATTGATGACTGTTTTCCTGGCTGTCGTTTTAGTAACCGGTCCATCGGCTACTATATAATTTACTCTGCTTTCATCTCTGTTCAATTACCAGGAGGTATTTTTTAAATCTTCGAAAGGAACGGTATGTGATTCTTTGTATTTTATTTTGCAACTGAAAACTACCTAATTACGTCTGAAATTTAATATCTGCGAGTCGTCATGTTCTGGCCGTTATGCTACTGGTTTGTGGACGGATTGAACACCGTTTTTTTTTTTTGCCAATCTTGTTCTTGACTGAAATATTACGTATCTCTATTTGTCAGTTTCCTGGCTTTTGTTTTTTTTAACGGCAAAGTAGCTCTTGCATTTTAATTTAATAAAGAACTTTTATAACTTTTACATAATGGATATTATATTTGTATAATTTTTTTAAAATTTAAATATCTTTATTAAAACTTGCTTATCTCAGTGTATTACCAGTTATTGCTGGATTTTTCTCAGTTATTCTGAAAATGGTCTAATTTTCTGATGTTTAATTTGTTATTTTACAACCATGGTTGATTTATAAATCTAACTTATAAAATAATGGTGTTTATTTCAAAAAAAAGAAAATATTTCTTAAAGTTAATTTCCTTACAACTTAGCTATTTCTTTTTGAATTTTATTTTAAATTTTTTTAAAAATTTTGTCTTACATTATTAACAAAATTTAATCATGCTTTTGAAAAGCAATTAATGTTATTAATTCATATTGGTTTCTATAATTATTTTTATATTGTTGATTAATTTTATTACAAAATTAAATCATTTTGGTTGAAACATTTTATGCAACCACAACCAGAGTATTTGTCTTCTTTGCTTCCACCTTTTTTATTTTCATTTGTTTTCGCCCTACCGACCTATCGCTGACCTGCCGGTAATTTACCCGGCAGCGATAAGGGCGTTACAAGACCTAATGAAATTTATAAGAAAATTAAAAGACCTACAACTTTTATTTGTATAATTTTTCTCTACAGAGCTAGTTTAGCGTGAAAGAGTGATTTTCCGTATTTTAAAGCTAAACTAAAGTTGATTTTTCATTTTGCGTTTTTCACTCACGATTAAAATTAGGTTATGTTTATTGAGGTTAGTTTTTTGTTTATTTCTAATGTTAGGTTCTATTGTTAATTATTTGCATTGGCAAGAGAAAGTTGTGTGAATGTTTCACACCAGATTTTTTTCATGAATTTTCCTTTTGTAGACTATGTTTCTATACAAACCTACATAGAATTTCAGTGGGAAGTAATGTTTGATAAAACTTTACTTAGTAAACTGTGACAGTATCTAAAAACAAAAAGTGTTCGAGAATTCTCGAGAAGGACCGAAATTAAAAAGGTTTTAATGTAGTCTAAATAATAACAGTTAGTAAATAATAAATTGGGTTTCTAAGAAATAGAAATATAACGCACAAATGTTTATGTATATATACTGGGTGATTCATTTAAAAGTAGCCCGCCGCTCGAGTAATTTAATTTATAGCCGCTTGAGTAATTTTCATATGCTGTATTGGCAGCACTGATCACGATGTGATCGACTGGCCTATATAGTACAATTTATATTATTATTTAATTATTATATTATTATAGAGTACAATTTTTTCCAGCAAGATGGTGCAACATGTCACACGTCTTGCCAGTGCCTATATCATATCAATCAGGCTTTTCCCATGCGAGTTGTTAGTAAAGATTTGTGGCCTCCTCGTTCACCCGATTTGAGTACGTGCGATTTTTTTCTATGGGGTTATTTAAAAGGAACTGTTTACCAAACAAACCCCCACAGTATACATGAGCTAAAGAAAAACATCGTGGCAGCCAACCACGCTATAGACGTTTCCGTATTGCGTCGCGTGTGCATTAATAACATTGAACGAGCGCAAAAATATGTAAGCGTTCAAGGACGCCACTTTCAGCATCTACTGTAAAGGTGAAGTTGAAATTTGTATATAAATTTTAAATAAATATGTAAAATTATGTATTAAGTAATTCCATTCATTCATTTACTATTTGAATCCAATTGAGTGCCGAAGGCCGCTTTTAAAAGCAGCGGGCTACTTTTAAATGAATCACCCAATAGTATAGGTCACCCTATTATTGTACTGCAACCTAAAGGAGTGGGGTGTCTATTTAGATAATTGGCTCTTTTTGTAACCATTCTTCTATTCAGTTATAATGAACTATTTACGTTAGTAAAAACTTGTATTTTATTGTTATATCGAAAATCCCTGTCCTTCTAGTAACTTACATAAATCATTTATATAAAGAGGCACGCGCGTTTTGGAGTCAGTCTCGATTTGTCTGTGATTCAGTGAGTGAGTTACATAGTGCGTAACAGTGCGTTAGAGAAGGTCAACGTTACTTTGAATTATTGTCTAAACATTTAGTATCATTTGTACCTATTTAGTTAGTTTATTTAGTAGTATTTAGTTTAATTAAGTGCGAGTTAAGTTTATTTATTGTAATTATTATTATCTTCTCTACTTCTTTTCTTCTTAATATCAAGGATTGTTAACGCCAACACTACCCCAGTTAATTAATTCTTGTATACGCGTGCAGTCATTTGAATGTACGTGCCTTTGCTGTCCTTTCATGACCATCAGGACTTACACGTCCCATTTAGTACCACTGCATTTATCTGTGCATTAACAGTTTAAATTGCATAGCTGACCATCAGGACTTCTAAATCCCGCCTGATCTGATTTTTCTGTAAATTGTAAGAGCTTCAAAAATACAACAGATCGTGTCACCTGTATATTGAATGAAGCCATCACATGTGGTACAAGTGCGTGTAACCTAGTGTTGTACTTAAACTTCCGAGATTTTATTATTGTGCTTTCTAGAAAGGGTTAATTTCGCCTAATAACGCAATTTATGCTATTTCATTTTGCGTTTTACAATGTTACACATCTCTGCATCCGTTCACCCCATCGTCCCCTTCTCACGATTCTGTATCTACCCGTTTTCTTTGTTACTTACTGCCTGTTCCCAAGCTTTGTTCAGCTGCGGGATGAAGGGGAGAGACGAAGTACCGGACCGCTACTACGTCATAACACTGTACTAATCATCTCATTGATTTTCGCTTGGCAGTAGGCTGGCTAATGTAGTGATATACTACCCTACTTTTTGGGATTTGCTTGTGAGGTCATTAATTAAGTGTAGAATGTTCGTATGTGTGTGATATTATTTTAGTGTGTGTGTAATTTGTTTTTGTTATTATTATTATTATTATACATGTGATTTTATTATTATCGAGTGTAATCGTAATAATGTTTTTAAGATTGTGTGTTATCATAAAAGTTTTATTAAATGGCCGATACTAGTAGGAAAAGAAATTTCACCGTACACAGTGAGGCAAGAACTATAGTTAAAAAATAGTTGCTAAATGCGACAAGGAATGTAAAAAAAATTCCTTGAATTATCCGTTAAAGCAGGCTGCAAAGAGAACTGCTGATTATTGCGATAAGTCAGAGCGTTTTATTTCAAAAATTCGAAAAGAGGCTTAAAATAGTTCTGAAGAGAATTTACCTACTCCAGGAAAGAAAAGGAAAAAAAGAGATTCGGTGACAGTAAGGTACGTGGATGATTTCGATAAATGCGTCATACGAAATATTGTGCAGGAGTTTTACAAGACTCAATCGGTAGTTCCTACTGCCAGGAAATTTCTCCCAATCGTAAAAGACAGAATTAACTCTCCTTGGGGCCATAAATCGTTAATAAGAGTTTTTAAGAGTATCGGTTTTAGATGGAAGAAATGCCGAAGTAAAGAAAGGTTGTTAATAGAAAAACCAGGCATTGTAAATTGGCGTTACAAATATTTGATTCAAATGAGGAGTTTTCGCGAATCTGGGAGAAACATTGTTTATCTTGATGAAACCTGGATAAATAGCAACATATCGGTGCATAAATGTTGGCAGTCCGATGAGGTTTTAGGTATTCACGTGAGCTATCATGCTGAAAATCGTTTAATTCTCCTACAAGTCGGAAGTAAAGTGGGATTTCTTGAGGGTGCAATGATTCTCTGTAAAGCTGGAAGTACTACCGGTGATTATCACGGACAAATGAATCACTTCAATTTCGAAAGTTTGGTCAGGAAAAAATTAGAACCCAACTTTCCGAAAGAATCAATTGTGATTATGGATAATGCACCGTATCATTCCAAGTTAGCGCAGAAAATCCCCTCAAAATACTCGATGAAAAAGGATATCGTGACGTTTTTACAAAGTAAAGGTGTCAACTGCAGTGAAAATATGAAAAAAAAACAAGAACTAATTCCGCTCATTGAATTACACAAACCGAAAAATAGTGTTCAGAGTTGAGCAATATCTTCTGAGTTCTTCTCACACATTGGTACGTCTTCCACCATACATGTGTGACCTCAGTGCAATTAAATACGTACGGGCCCAAGTAAAAAATTATGTGAGAGATAGAAATTGTGATGGCCATCTGTCTCTGGAACGATTAACAAAATTAACGGAAGAAGCTGTAAAGTCAGTGACGAAGAATTATTAGAGGACAGCGATTAGAGTCAGCAATTAGAGGACAGCGATAGTGATTATAATGGTAGTGACTCCAGTGTTAGTGAGAACACATCGGATAACGACTCGGATAGAAGTCTTCTGGCTGAGCCACTATACAATCTTTAAACTGTAAGTTAGTTTTCATATTTACCTAAACTTTATACGAATTTATATTTAACTAAAATATAAAATTGGTAATGACGTTTTTAATTCAGCAAAAATAATATAGTCCTAATGGTTATATCACATATTAAAGCTTGTAATTAAATTATAATGACGTAGTAAGTGTACAATGTTGTAACACACCGTGATAAAAAGAATTAATTCACACAGTATTGAAATAATATGTCACTTCACACTGTTTTCATTTTAAAGAGCGGTTCATCATACATAACATACATAAGTTATACGGTGACAACGAATGTATTTAGTTTAGATATAACCCGTGACTACTAACATAGTACAAGTAAAACGTGTACTATGTTTGTAGTTACTACTACTAACGCTATCTGTCACAGTAGTAGTGACGTAATGCATACCTCTCAGCTGCCCAAAGTTTGGGAACAGGCAGTACAGGCTGTTCGATTTGGCGTGGAAGAGGTTGAATAGTTGCTATCGTTTGCCCTCCAATGACCGTATTGTGAGGTGCACCAGACTTTCGTTATGTGCTACTGTGTATTATGCTTGTTTCAACTGTTACATTATGTACTTTGTTAACTGGTATGTTGTTCGTGCTAACTAGTAATTCTTCTGCGTTATTCGGCGTCGATTTTACAATCCACGTGTCTTCCGGCAATCTCGAATACAAGTGCTCATGTGTCGCTATTTTCTTGTAAGTAACCATTCCATAATAAATCTCTGTAAGTTAAGTCGTTCAGTGATTTTAATTTTATCCTTCTGTCTGTGTTTTATTCCACAATTCGTTCTATCCCGGCTTTTCTATATACTTACCACTCTAGTGTCAATATTTAACGCTTTGGTCGTGAGCGACGACCACCTAAAAAAGCTCTGATCCTCCTAGTTAATACCGCTTTAAATAAATTGTTAAGAAAGTTATTTCATTTGCAAGTTCAGGTCACACTGTACTTAACGAGGCGTAAGCCTGTTATAAACTCACAAACCATCCTGTACGTCTACACAAACACGAGATATTCCAACCCGTACATTTCGACTACTGCCATCTTCATGGAGGTCTTCTCACCTCCCATCTTCCAACTGGAACATACGAAGTGTGGCTATTAAATAACGAGACTGACGTATACAATTTAATTTTTATTTTATACGTAATCACTTATTGTCACCATTAATATACACTCCTTCTCTATCCCTACAACGCTCTATGCGAATTTTCCTTTGTTGGAAACAGTATTGGAAGCTAATTCATCTTCTGTCAGCTCCTTCAGAACACGTGCCGCTTTCTCTTTTACAGCTTCCACAGACTCAAATCTTGTCCCTTTTAAGGCAGATTTCACCTTAGGGAACAGGTAGAAGTCACATGGTGCAAGATCTGGTGAATAAGGTGGATGTTCTAACACTGAGACGCTGTACTTAGCTACGAACCACTCGACAGATAACGTGGAATGATCTGGCGCATTGTCTTGGTGGAGAACAGATGATTTGTTCTTCCACATTTTGGGGCGTTGTTTTCCTTACTCTTTGACGTAGTTTAGAAAGTACCTCAAGGTAGTAATATAGATTAATTATTTGACCTTCAGGAACCCAGTGCACAATCCCATGGATATAAAAAAAAACAATCATCATTGCTTTAAATTTTAAATGCTCATCCGAGCATTTTTGGCTCTCGGTGAAGTTCGGCTCTTCCAGTGTATGGATAGGCGCTTCGTTTTTCGGATCATAAGTAAAAAACCACGTTTCATCACATGTTATTATCTTCTACCTGTTCCATATGGTGAAATCTGCATTAAAGTGGACAAGATTTGAGTGTGTGGTAGCTGTAAAAGTGAAAGCGGCACGTGTACTGAAGAAGCTGACAGAAGATGACTTCCAACACTGTTTCCAACAATGGAAAATTCGCATGGAGCGTTGTTGGGATTGAGAAGGAGTGTATATTGAAGGTGACAATAAGTGATTAACGTCAAGTCTCGTTATTTAAGAGCCACACCACGTATTCGGTCACGTTTAAGGGTAATCTTTCCTCTGGCATCCGTTTCTAACGTTGCCTCCTTTGATTACGGTGCTCCTCCACTTTTTCCTTCAGGTTACACCTAACTGATATCTAATTTCCTCTTTATGTGTTAGATCAAGCCTCGAGCAGCCTTTCACCCTTCTTAAAATCTCATTTCAGCTACTTGGACCCATGACTCACTTCCATAAAGAAGGACCGGGACTGCCATTACCTTGTAGAACTTCACTACCGTCTCTGTTCTAGCTCTGTTACCCACTCTCCTGTTAATGTTACCACAAATAGCTTGAAATTTTTTTTTCGGCATCCAAGTCCCTATAAAAGCTCACATTGCAACCCACATTGTCAAAGAATCTTCGAACGAGTGGGATACTTCTCTCTCAATGCAATAACCTTTGATTTAGCAACCAACACTCTTAAATTATATACCTTTTACGTAAATCATTTAAAACATAAACTGCTCTTTGAAGCTCATCTACACTCTCCTGTAAAATCTACATATCATCCGCAAAACGCAATGCATTGAGGTAATCGTCAGTACTTATTTTAACCCTAGGACTAACCACACTTTTCAACTTTTTAAAAACATAGTCAATTTTATATATATTATCACGATACCCCCTACATCATTAATTATTAATAAATTATTAATTTTATTGTATTTTGGTTGTAGATTTAAGACCGTTTAATAATTGTAATTTAAATTTGTAATAAATAGCTACTTGTAATTTTAAACTTAAGTGTGTAAATTATTTATTTTACCCAGATCCCGAAACAGACCTTAGAGTTAAGTGTCACAATATTATTAAAATTACCTGATAATGATCAGATGATATTTTATTAAATTTTGAAATCGGCATTTTAATAAAATTTCAGAATTGTCATCGCCATTTTGATAGAAATTTTTATTTAAACCAGCCACACTGTTCAATTTTAATGTACTACTATTTTTTATTGAAAATCAAATATTTTATGTAATGTAATAGTGCATAATTTTAGCTGCGCAGTAACTTTATTTAAAGAGGAATTATTTGCTACATACATCGCATAGACAATATGATGTGCGTGTAAGAGTATCATAGTTTGTAGAAAATAAACGAGTACATACATGAGTACAGATTTGTTGAAGAAATATGGATACTCAAAGGGAAGAGATAAATCTTCAATAGATTTATAAGTACTTTCTTTTTTTATTACTAAAGTATAAATTGATTCAAATATAGGCATCGTTGAAACATTTATTGTAAATGCAGTTACTGCAAAATACATTAATGTGTTGCGTTTTTTGTCATCAATCTTAAATTGTTCAACTTTTAATCTAATTTTCTTGGATAAAATTTCATCTTCGGTTCTTGATAAAAGATTTAAATTGCTGTATAAGTAATATTCTTGATTGATTATTGACAATAATTTATTTATATGTTCTGGATCAACATTGAGTACTAAATAAAATAATGTAACAATGAAAGTTACCAATGCATCTTCCATTGCAAAAAGTCTTTTGTATTTATCTTCCCATTCATAAATCATTTGTAAAATGCAGGATATTGTAAAGAATATTGATATACCAGTTAATGCATTTAATTTCCAGTTGCCTTTTAGTTTTGTGTGTTTCATATCTACTCCACTTTTTTTTAAATATAATAATACAGTTTTACTTGTAATTGATTGTTTGTTAACAACGTACATCTGAAAATATATGTTTTCATTTTTCTATACTAGTAAGAAAATATTATATTACAATACAATTGCATCTCCATAATTCAAACCCTATAGGGAATGTGGTACTAACTTGAGTAAGAAAAATTCGAAATACACAACAACTAAACTATAGAATATATTTTGTTAAATTTTTGATAATGTTAAACATTTAAAAAATAATTCTGTTTTAATGGCATTGAACAAATCTTCTGCGCCGTAACTTTTAATTAGGGGAAGTAATATTGATTGCTTGTATTTTTAGCAGCCTTCGTTAGGAACTGAGGCATTTAATCACGAAATAATCTTATGAACGATTTCATGACGATTTTTAGTATTTTCAAAGTCATTTACTGCAGGCTTTAATTTGATATTACCATGTTGCATCGCTAATTGATCTGATTTTTCTCAGAAAATTACAACTGACATAAGAAAGGTTTTGCCGCATACTTGTTGCAGCCAATTTAATACACCTTCTTCTATTCCAGGCTACTAAAACATTTTCGTACACAGGAGTTAACCCGACTGATAGGTTGTAGAATATTAGTTCTTCGAACAGTAATTCTGAGATCGCGCCGATAGACTTGGCTTTTTTACCCAAAAAAAATTGAATTTTATGAGACATTAAGAAAACTTCGAGAGTTGTTTAAAAAAATAAACATAAAACTCCGTTTTTTACGCCAGTTACAGCGAATATACGTTAAATTTGTTGTAACTTATGCAAAGGCGCGCGTTTTTGTCAAATTTGGCAAACATTTTTTTTAAAATTTATTTTAGTTTGGTATTATAGATTAATGCTAGCAAAAAATTTGATGTATCAAACGCCCTCGCTTACCCTACTGTACGACTTCTCAAGCGTATGTAAGAGTCAAGTGAATATAGATTCTGTAGTAAAGTGCAGGCGGGAAAACTTTTTCTCTTTGAGGTGATGTCACTGACCCATTCCTACAGTTATTTATTTGACATATATGTTATTACATGGAAGCACGGAATTTTGTGAAAACGTGCATCTAGAAGAAACTTTAAAAGATAATATTAGAAAATTTTAGTTCCATTGTGAAGAATGTCTGAAAATAGGCTATTCTACGAATTTCGGAGCGTTTATTCCGTTTTACATGTCATATTTAATTCAACCGGGTTTGCTGTAATAGCACCATTGAACAATTAACCCTTCTTTACCATTCAAGTTTTCAAACGCGGGTATAACTATATTTTTTAATAAAATACTGCCTTTACACTGTTTTATTTTTAAGAAAAACCGGAATTAAGCATCATTCCAACATTCACAAATCATAGAAAATTTCCTACTAACCTGATTGTATTTCGAAATATCTTACGTTCTTCTGCATACATTCAGCTATTTTTTAACTAGAATGTTTCCTGGTGTGCGCGTACATTGACCTTCATTATTACACAAACTGTTGAGTACTTACACACTCGTCATCTAACAACCATATATGGGCAGTCCGTCTGTTAAGGGTAAATGTGGGATTTAATACTTATAACTTGAACTATTAACCAAGACGGTAGATACTGTAGTTTAAATCTAAACAGTTTTATTTGCTTTCTTGAAAAATTTTATGATGTGGTTGTGATTGATTTTTACTTTCTCTTGCCTATATGAATATATAAGAAGGAAAATATTGACCGGATATACACGTTTTCAGACCCCTTGAACCAAAAATCATGTTTTTAGCGATTGGTCTGTGTGTGTTTGTGTTGTGTAAACAAAATATCTCAAGGACGGAACATCGTACGAACTTGAAACTAGAAACTTCAGTTACATACCACTATCGGACCCGACACGAACATTTTCATCAAAATCGGTCAACCGGAAGAAGTAGTTTATTCGTGTAATTTTTCACTACAAGATAGGATAGGCGCCATGTTTGCTGGTGATGAGGCTGTTTTCACGTAAAACAATTGTTTTTTTTAAGATTACGGCTTTAATATGCATTTAATCGCAAAAATTTATATAATAATAAACGTAGAAAATTTAAAGTCCTACAACTTTTATTTCAAACATTTTTTTGTATAAAGCTCAGTGTAGCGGTAATTAGCGATTTTCTGTTTTATCCTCACGAAAACGTGTGACAAATCGATTTTTTTAAGATTTTGCCCCTGTATGCATTTTACGAGAAAAAAATATATAATAAAATTTATAGGAAATTAAAAGATCTACAACTTTTATTTGGAGCATTTTTCTCTACAGAGCCTAGTTTAACGTGAAAGAGTGATTTTCCGTATTTTTAAGCCGAACAGGTTGATTTTCATTTTGCTTCTTTTACTCATGATTAAAATTAGGTTATGTCTATTAAGTTTAGTTTTTTGTTTATTTCTCACGTTTTATTACTAATCTTAGGTTTATTGTTAATTATTTGCATTGGCAAGGGAAAGTCATGTGAGTGTTTCACACCAGATGTTTATTCTAGACCCCGTAAAGCTTCTATCGCGACTATTTGAGTATTGGCGTATATTATTATTTTTTATACTAATTATTCGTAAAATCAGCCTCAAAATTATCTGTAGAGAATCGTAAGAAGAGACGTTAGTACCACCACCCTATTATACCGTACGTTAGTAGTGACTACAGAATCGATAAAAAAATTATTTTTTAAATTTTAGCGCCATTCTATAGTTCATGTCATGACTTTCTGAATCATTGAAAAATAATATTTGACATTCAGATTTTTTTATATTAAAAATTTATTTTTGAAAAATAGCTTGCATTCAATTTTATGCTATATCTTAAGTAATAATAATAATAATAATAATAATAATAATAATAATAATAATAATAATAATAATAATAATAATAATAATAATAATAATAATAATAATAATAATAATAATAATAATAATAATAATAATAATAATAATAATAATAATAATAATAATAATAATAATAATAATAATAATAATAATGCTATTAGTTGTAGATTTTTGCCTTTCAGCAAAAAATTCTTTATTTTTTAAATGAGGAACATTTTCTTAAAAACTACTGAATCAATCCACGTCAAATTTTTACACACAATTTACCATGCCATTCTACACAACCATACGTCTTTTGAGTGACTTCTGTTGACCACAAAAATAAAAAATAATTTCCTCGGATTCCAGGTTCCAAATAGTTAATGACAAAAAAGTTTTCCTCGGTAAAAATAAGTTATTTTCGTTGTAAAAACTTATGGTTTTGTAAAATTATACTGTAGAAATTGTGTTAAAATTTGAAGTAAATAGTTCTGTAGTTTTAGAGAATATTTTCCTAACGTTAACATGGTGCAAGTTAGAAATTCCGTCTCTTTTTAATGTGTTCTTATTCAACACTCTCCTGAGTTTCTTGAATGTAATTTTAATTACTAATGCAATTTAATAAAATAATTAGACTGTACAAGCTTATCGTTCTGTATCTGAATCTTGTACTGTACGCCGGCGCTGCTTCAAATCGGAGTCACTGGGAACGTTCGCATAGGTTTAAGTTAGTATTAGTATAGAAACAAGCATTCGAGCACAAATATCCAGATTATCCCGAATTCTCCTAAAACATTTCCGGGAATACACAGAATTATTCGTGTTTATCCCAGTTTTACAAAACTTTTTTTGGGGATGTCTCAAATTTTTCCGAAACATGTCCGGGAATATCCAGACGTTTCTAGAAAAAACCCTGGATTTAAAGAAAAAATACTGTTTTTATTATGTATTTTCAGGACGTTATTGAAGAAGGGTTGTTATCCTGAAATTCCGGAAAAATTGTCTGGGATTACACTAAACGTTCCTAGAGAGAATTCCCGGATTTAAATATGTCCCTTATTTTATTAAGACTTTTCTGGTCGTTATTGAAGTCAGTTGTTATCCCGAAAATCATTTCCGGGATTATACCAAACTTTCCTAGAGAGAAATCCAGGATTTAAAAGTGTTGTAATCATGTTGAAACGAATTTAGTTGCGTAAATCACCAGGCTTTGATTCAGTTGGAGATATTCCCGGAAAAAGTTTGTAAAACTAATATAAACAGGAATAATTCTGGGTATTCCGGGAATTTATTTAGGTAAATTTGGGATTACGGGATGATTGTGCTGGAATGCTTGTTTCGGTTCTTCATGTTTTTCAATGTTCAGACCGAGATCTACCATGAAAACATTAAATTACGTGAAAAAAATTATTTCAATGAAAAAATTAAGTTTTCATTACTGTTTTTAAGACAGAAAGCTGTTGGTTCAGCTTTCTAACCAAATGTTGATAGGAAATTTACTTGTTTGTGTACATTTTGTTTTTGATTTGTGCCTTTTTGTTTTTTTGTCCGTTCCGGTAAATTTAGAGTTTTAACATTTAGGTACATTTTTCTCGGACACTATTAAACATACCAGGCGTAAATTTTTACCAGTTATTTATCTTCTACATTCACATACTCCGGCACTTTTATAACTTCCTCAAAAGCTACAAAAATTATTAATTTGTAAAATGCCGTAAACAAATTTGTAAAAATTTCATGTTATTCCTTATTCTGTTTTTAACTTTATGGTTTAACGGATTAATTTGCAAAAATGTCAGTAGCTCGTGCAACCCGACGACTACTAATAAGTAAAGTATCAATTCCCTATCGTTTACCAATCTTGTGAAAAATGGACCTAAAAATAGCAAATTTAAAGTACAATCAATAATTTAAAGGGATGCAAAGTACAGTCTTCCTTTAAGCTCTCTCCCCACTGAAGGTGATTATGTTGTTGCTTATGATATTATAATATAATACACTTACCGCACTTTTGATTACTTATTCAAAGACAGAGTTGTAATTCTGACGATCATAAGCTACTTGTATTTATTTTTTTAAATTAGTATTTCGGAATAAATGGATTTAATTTTTTTCAACTTTACTAAGGTAATTATAATAATATAAGAATATGAATAGAAATCAAAATAAGTTAAAACACAGGATGGTCGTAACGTGATTACAACCAATGCATTGAGAACTTAAAAAACTTTAAGATTTCTTAGAGGATACTATAAACAAGTCGGTCTTAAGAAAAGTTTTTACGTAAATAAATTTGTAAAAGAAATTGTTTATAATAAAATAGAAATAAAATGAACGGGATGACTATTTCCAGAATAATATAAAGGCCTCGTGTAAAAAATAAAAATAATAACGAGGTTGCGTGCACATAATTGACCTTCACTACCCTTGAAATTTTTTGCAAGCAGTTTCCATTTGCTATTATTTCTGTTCGAAAATAACAGGTACACAATAAACCTGATTTAAAAAAATGAATTTATTACATCATATTGTTCATTCTAGCATTATTTTATTATTTTTGCTTCGTAGAACTTTATTTACTCATTAATTCGGATATATGACGGTTTAGGAATTTTTTCTTCCTCCGCAACTCTCCAAAGTCTGAAGACTAGATGTAATGTTAGGTTAGGTTAGTTTACGATAGGTAGGTTAGCTTAGGTTAGGGCTATTTTCTGGTGGTATCTTGCATGTGTTGTGTGGTAAGTCAAGGTTTTTTAGTCATATGAAAACAATTAAATTTTATTTGTCTACGATTCAAGTAGTAGGAATTTGAGCATTGAGTTATTCATATCTTTCTTTTGCGCCGGAAAATATCTGAATTATTATGAACTTTTTTTTAGATACGATCTCAGCAATCTTCATTTTTAATCTAATATAAGAGA
>JAQMRL010000109.1:0-35682 GCA_035578175.1 Catonia carolina
TGTGTCTAAATAAACAGAAAAATAACCACAGATAGCTCAAAGAGCAAAGTACTCAAGTTGTCAAATGTATTTTGAAACCTTCGTACTATTTACTTTCTTCAGACCACTATGCTGCCCATAACAGACAGGTGGAGTTTCAAATTATTTACACTCAATCTGTTCGTTGCAGGGCTAAAATAAATAGTTCTGTTTCTTATCACATGGTCAGCCAATTAAATGGCTGAATCATTTAAGAACAGAAGAGGCAGAGGTGTAAAAGACACTAATCTCTGAAAGTAATGAATTTTCATCATACAGCCAAACCAGGTGGTGAATGAAGTGAAGGTATCATTTGCAGAGAGGAAAATAAATGTGCTTTTCAGAGGGCCAAGCATGCTGATAAGCGTACTTTCTCCATTCAGTGAAGAAGGCAATGGTAAACCACCTCACTCCTCGTTTTTTTACTTAGTAAAACCTTTAGAGGTTCAAACCAGCCCTTCGGCTGATCACCTAAACAACAACATACCACTGAATAAAGTTCCAGTTGTGAAGTTAGTCAGCTAGTTCCAGGGCTACAAAAAATATTTCTGTTTCTTATCATCTGGTCACACAATTATATGGCCGAATCATTTAACAATATAAGAGGTAGAGGTGTAAAAGACACTAGTCACAGTTACGTCCTCTGAAAGTAATAAATTTCATTATACAGCCAGTCCGTGACGTGAATGAAGTGAAGGGGTGTCTATTGCAGGGTGGGAAGTGAGTGATTTTTCAGAGGGCCTGGCATGCTGATAAGCATACTTTTCTACTCAAATATAAAGGCAATGGAAAATCATCTCACTCCCACGTTTTGCTCAGTAAAGCCCCTCTAGAGGTTCAAACAAGCAAGAAATGAATTTTTTAAGGTCAGTAAAGGGCTGTACAAGAGTGGATAGATTATATAACGAAGATGTGAGTAAGGAATTGAATATCTTCATGTTGGAAGAACGAATAATAGAAAACAGGCAGAGATGGCTGCCACATTTGGCAAGAATGCCTGATGGGCGTATACCTAAGGAAGTGTGGAGGTATAGGCCGGTTGGCCGAAGAGATATTGGAAGACCCAGGAAAAGATGGTAGCTGTCCTTAAGTGAGACCGGAACAGGCGATTCGCCTAAACCCTGTAGTGAAGAAGAAGAAGAAGAAATAGTGTAATTTTTTCCTGTTAAAAAGTGACTGGGCTTGATCGGATTATGAGAAAGGTAGACGCCGAGTTAACTGAACACGTATTGTCACTTCTCAGGCCGACTCGTATTCTTTTGAAAAGATTGCCACCAGCCGTGAGACGCGTCGTCTCGGGTAAGGGATTTTTCCATTTAACTCTCAACTGGTATCATCATTTTTTGTGACATAACTGGTACCAGAGGTCTAGACCTCCAAATTTGTTTTTTATATTTGAGTTCTTCATACTTATTTAATTAATTTGTTCTAATTTTAAACTTATAAAACCATGTATAATCGAAGATGTAGATGTAAAATACTTAGCATAAATGCAAAATTACTATTTAAAAAAGTAAAAAACGAACACTGTGCATTTTTTTTGACTTTTACTTTCATTTTGAACAGAACAATAAAATTTTTGAGCCCTAGAAACATTCTGTAGTCTAATAATTATAAAGAAATAAGTAATTAATATGATAAAGACAAATTTATTTACAAAATTATGAAGTACAACTTACATTTTGGTTCCGAGTTTTGCTATTTATGTCTATTGTTGGGCAGTACACTCTGACAAATATTTATTAAAATTTATTCGTTTTTTTTTAATTTTTGATTATTTACAATAATATTTAAAGATTTTTATTTTAATAAAAATTCACATCATTAACACGTACAACTTGTTTACGTGATGAACCCGGTTGTATTGAAGCCGCTTCAGAAATTTTAAATGTATCATCCATAATGAAAATTTTATAAAATTACGTATGAAAATACATATAAAATATGTATTTTATAATAGTACTAAACAAAGAAATGATGTATGAAAAATTATTATATATTCATTAAAACTTTAAACAATCCATGTACTACTTGGTTTTAAAGTCGTCAAAAAGTTACACAACTGGTATCATAGGTCCAGGAGACCACAAGTAGAAAACAAAATGCAAATAACTCACAACTTGTTAGCTCGTACCGAAAACGATCTTGATCACGCATAGTTCAAACAATAATTGAAAGGTATACAAAATATACGTGATGTTGGGCAATTGGGAGGGAAGTGTTGGAGGGGTAAAAAATGACAACGGTCTCACAGACCGCATGATACCAGTTGAGGGTTAAGGGGAGATGGCACGATGGTTTTAACTCAAAATTTCGATTTTTGGTCTTTCATGTTAATACTGTTTTACTTTTACGCCGGTCCGTAGTTCATATTTTGCCCACTGTTGGGGGCGCTGTGATGGGGTTGCTGCTGCCACCGATAGATAGCGCAGCGGTCACACCTCTCGCAGTGCGTGTGCCAAGTGGCAAGATGTATCTACACACTGGCGGGTGCGATACTTGAGTAGGTGACCAGGCAGTATCGATTCTAACGTTATCGAAGGTCGATAAGGAGGAATAGCAGCTCAACTTTGAGTCAATTCTTTCTGCTAGTACACCTCCCTTCCCTACCCCTCGCATCACCGGCGATTGCTCCTCTTCGGAGGCAACGGTAAAAGGTGCTCGCTGCATCGGCGGCTGCTCCTAATCATTTAGGCAGCGGTAAAGACGACCTCCCCTTCCCTTCGCCTGCCAGCGGCTGCTCCTCTTTGAGGTAGCGGCGAAGGCTTCCCCAAGTATCTGTTTTACTTTTGAACTACGCCGCCGGATGCCCGGCCGGTCCTATGATGAGCTCTACAGATTGGGCTACTACAAGCCAGTGGCGATAATGTTTTCAATAGTTTACGCCTAGATCTACCAGAAAAAAACATTAAATTACGTCAAAAAAATCTGGTGTGAAACACTCACACAACTTTCTCTTGCCAATGCAAATAATTAACAATAAACCTAACATTAGTATTAAAACATTAGAAATGAACAAAAACTAACCTCAAAAACCTAACCTTATTTTAATCATGAGTGAATGACGCAAAATGACAATCGAACTCAGTTTGGCTTAAAAATACGGAAAATCACGCTTTCACGCTAAACTAGGCTCTGTAGAGAAAAATGCTCTAAACAAAAGTTGTAGATCTTTTAATTTTCTATAAATTTAATTATATACACTTTTGTCGTAAAATGCATACTAAGACCGAAATGGTAAAAAAAATCGATTTTTCTCACGTTTTCGTGAGAAAAAAAAACAGAAAATCGCAAATTACCGCTAAACTAAGCGTTATACAAAAAAATGTTTGAAACAGAAGTTGTAGGTTTTTAAATTCTCTACAACTTTTATTATATAAGTTTTTGCGCTAAAATTTATATTAAAGCCGTAATCTTAAAAAAAACAACGTTTTTACGTGAAAACAGCCTCACCGAGAATTTCAGCAAACATGGCGCCTACCCTATCTTGTAGAGAATAAAAAATTGAGTAAAATAGGCGATTTTAAAAAAAATCGTAGGACCAGTTTTTGAGAAAATTCGCAAAAAACTGAAAAATTATACGAATAAACTACTACTTCCGGTTGACCGATTTTGATGAAAATGTTCGTGTCGGGGTCCAGTAGTGATATGTAACTTAAGTTTCAATGTTTCAAGTTCGTACGATGTTCCGTTCTTGAGATATTCTGTTCACACAAACACACACACACACACAGGACCAATCGCTAAAAACATGTTTTTTGGGTTCAGGGGTCTGAAAACGTATAGATCCGGTGAAAACTCGATTTCGAAAAATCGACATGAAAACAATACTTTCCTTCCTATATATTCATATAGGAGGCAAGAGAAAGTAAAAATAATTTTTTATATAAACAATTAAGTTTTTATCAAGATTACACAGAAAAATTAGGTTACAGAGAACGAATATTTTTCACAATTTTATACTGCTCGTTTTAGTAGTGCAAAGAAAATTTCAGTTTTTTAAATATCTGCATCACTGTTTTTTTTTACTCTCAGCTGTTGGTTCAGCTTTCTAATCAACTGTTGATGGGAAATTTACTTGTTTTTAAATTATGTTTTTTGATTTGTGCCTTGTTGTTTTTTTACCTTTTCCCATAAATTTAGATTTTAACACAAAGGTACACTTTTCTCAGAAACCAATAAACCCAGGCCAGCTGAAATTTTAACCAGTTAATTATTTTTGTATATTCACATATACCGACATTTTTATGACTTCCTCATGTGCTCCAAAAATTAGTAATACGTACGCAAAAAACGTAGAAAACAATTTGTAAAAATTTTATGTTATTCGTAATTTTTTAAAAAAAATGGTATGGTCCAAAGATTAAATTGAAAAAAAAATGTCAGTAGCTCGAGAAGAAACCCGACACCTATAGTGTGTAAAGTTTAATTTCTCTATCTTTTACCAACCCAATGAAAAAAAGTACCTAAAAATAGAAAATTTAACATTGGCGGGATACAAAGTACAGTCTCACCCTTTAATCTTTCACGAAAACAACTAAACTTAATCTCTGAAGGTCTTGGATTCGATCCGATACACAGACTACAGTCCCATCCTCTCTTAGTTTGCTCCTAATGTAAACAAATAATGACGTCACTGAGCATGCGCATTGTATCAAAATGTGTACACGCTGATTGAAAAGCAACAAGAAAATACTTTCAAAAGTATTTAAATACAAAATACTTTTAAAAGTATTTTTTAAATGAAATTGTTAGGCCTACATCATATCATGACTGATGTTTTTAGTACTTTAAGTATTTATAATTAAAACAAAATAGTTAACTTAATAGGAATACGAGATCCGTAAAGTGGCCGACTCTAGCGTGCACCCTGTAGTAGGTGGCTTTTGTTTGTTGACAGAAGGAGGAGCAAACTAACAACGGCTCAATGTACGTTTTTTAGTGATTTACAACGAGGAAATTTCTACTATGACAACTATAGTTCATGTAATTTCAATAGAAGCTTCCGTAATAAGTATTTTCACTCCCACACATGTAAAGTGGTTGCAGCAGTTTGCAGGTAGTGTGCTGCAAAACATACTACTAATTCCATACTCTTGATTATAAACAAATAGTAATAGGCACAATTCACCATCTATTTTTAATTTTTACTTTTATTGATATATTACTTTAATACTACAGTCTGTATAAGAATCAAACGGCTGTTTTGAGAATCGAGGGGTACGAAAAAGAGGCTGCTGTAAGAATAAGGTGTACGACAAGGTTGTTCTTTGTCACCACTACTTTTTAACTTGTATATAGAAGAGGATATAAATGAAGTGAAGGAGAAATTTGACGCAGGAATAAAAATTCAAGGAGAAACAATAAAAAATGCTGAGATTCGCCGATGATATAGTAGTATTAGCCGAGGCAAAGAAAGAACTAGAAGATGCCTTAAATGGAATGGATGAGATCTTGAGAAAGGATTACTTCATGAAAATTAATAAGAACAAAACGAAAGTGTTGTGCAGCAGCAAGAGTGGTTTAGAAGAGATGGGAAATTTAAAAGTAGGCAACGAAAACATACAGGAAGTTAGGGAATTCTGCTATCTAGGGAGTAAAATAACAAAAGGATGGTAGTAGCACAAGTGATATCAAGAGTAGAATTGCTTAAGCTAGAAAAGCCTTTGAAATGAAAAACAGCTACAAACATTAATTACAGATTAGGAAAAATTTCTTAAAACATTATGTTTGGAGTGTAGCATTATACGGAAGTGAAACGTGGGTGATAGGGGCTGTAGAAAGGAAGAGGATAGAAGCTTTTGAAATGTGGTGTTATAGGAAAATGTTAAAGATTAGGTGGGTGGACAAAATAAGTAATTTAGAGGTTCTTAGGCGAGTGGATGAAAAAAAGAAGTATATGGAAGCATCTTACCAAAAGAAGGGATAGGCTAGTGGGGCATATCCTAAGGACATCCAGGTATTGGGCTATCAATAATGGAGGGTAACGTTGAGGGAGTAAATTGTAGAGGGAGGCAAAGATTAGAATATATAAAGCAAATTACAAAAGATGTAGGTGTTTACAGGTATGTAGATATGAAACGACTTGCGCAAGATAGAACAGGTTGGAGAACTGCATCAAACCAGTCGAGAGACTGATGACAAAAAAAAATTACTTTATGTCAAAATAAATACTTCATTCATCAGAATGTCAAATTCTTTTAGTTAATTAATTACATATTGTATTATACTCTGCAGTGTTTGCTTTTATTACTGTCAACACAAAATGTAAGACTGTTTCTATTTTAAAGACATATATAAAAATATAGATAGTCTTTTAAAAATGTATATGATTATATTATAGTACAACAAAATTTACCGGTTCAATTTGAGTTTGCGTTCAGTGCACAAGAGATTAAAGTGTACGCAGTACCGGTCAACGATGAGTGAAAAACTTGATTTACGAAGCAAATGCAAAAACACTATTTACAGTGTGTATAATTACTTTACAGCACTTTTGTGTAGTAATCCTGAAGCAACAATTCGTGAAATGTTTTCATCAACCCAGGAAGTGACTGCAACTGCTTGCTCATGTAGTCGCAGCACTGTGCAAAGCAAAGCATATGTGCCGAACCCCGTGAGAAGCCGTGAGCTGCATCAGCTGCCATCAATGAAATCTGTGGGACCAATGAAGAACAACCGGTGTCGTTTACGTCTCCTCATAAGAAGATACCTCACAAAAAATGGGTCACCGGTGTTGACAGTTTCGATGAGCAATGCAATCGTAGAACAATAACCGAGTTTTTTGAACGTGGGGAGTACCCTACATGCGAAAAAGTTAGAAAAATTTTAGAAGAAAAAATTGGGTACACGGGGTCCGTTAAGTCTACTTGGAGAATAATTAAAAATTTGGGGTACAGTTACAAGAAAGGTAATGACGGTAGAAGGTTTTTGATGGAGCGTGAGGACATTGTATCATCTCGGATTAAATTTCTTCGGAAGATGCAATCGATAGTAAAATAGGATTATACAATTAAACACAATGAATTACTTTAACAGAATTAAATTCAAACGAAAGTATTAAACACTGGTAACAGTTTAGAGGCATACTTTTCTAACAACAACCAGTAGATATGCTGACTACTCGGAATAACGGAGGAGGCAAGTAGAGGGAGAGGGAACGTGTACCGTGCAAGCTTCTATTGAAATTACATGAACTATAGTTAAGGTGAGCAGACTGATTTTAATAAAAAATATTGATTTTTCAATTTTACCATATATTGATCGATCCTTTTCCACTATTTAAATTGATATATAACACGACATTCGTTGCTTTTTCTGTTGAGAAAAACTATGTTTTTATGTTGATAGGGTACGTAGTGTTTATTTCGATATTTTTTCACGTTTTTCATTCTTGTAAATTGAGATTAATATAATCATGTTACTGCTCTAACATTACGGAGATCGCGTTTACATAAAAACGATAATTTCTAGAACGCGTAGGAATCAACCGTAGAGGAAATATTGGTGTGTTTTTGTTTGGAAGTTAATTCCAATTGGCAATAGGTGTTTCTGTTACGGTATTATGCTTTTACTATATCCGCATTTTCCGCATATTGTATTTTTTGACTTTAGGTACACTTATTTCAGGAACCATCCCACCTAGGAGTGTGAAATTTCACACACTACATTTTAGTACTAAGGTGTGTATTTACTCCAGAGGTATTTCAAAATTTTTGGAGTTTTTAATTTTTGGGTGTGTTTTTTATAAAAAATTTGGGCACATTTGAACATTTTTTTAGAGAACAAAAATCATTTTTAGATTGGATGAAGATAAATGAAAAAGCTCTGGTACAAATTTGTAAAAAGGTACTGAGATAGGTGTGCCAAAGCTCAGCTTTGTAGCTTTAACGGTTTCTACAAAAAAATCTACCTAAGTTAGTATTGCAGGTATAGGGATAATGAAAATGGTCTTCTCCCCTTAATTGAATGAGACAAAGAAATGTCTTACCTTGTGCTAATGGTGTAGGAGAAAAGTTTACTTGAGCTAGCGCAGCTGCCTCTCCTGTCTTCAAGCTGTGGCCACCACTCCCCTACAAACACAATCACAATGAAAATCAAACGCATCATCCAAACTCTTTAACATTACTTACAGTAGTAAACCTTTGTTGTTGCTGTTGTTTAGGTGATCAGCCTGTAGGCTGGTTTGAACCTGTAGAGGTTTTACTAAGTAAATATGAGGAGTGAGTTGGTTTACCATTGCCACAACTCACTGAGTAGAAAAGTACAGGGTTTCAAAGTTATGTAAGCGTATGCGCAGTAGACGGATTTGGTTGAGGTACGATAAAGGGAGAAATAATGGTGTGAGTAGAGGAGGCAGTAGAGGGGGGAGGGAATTCACAGCCGACTCGCTGGAATGCATAACGTACCGTACCGTAGGTATGTATATGGTTTAGGCCTACAGGAGCCTCTTTTTCCTAAAAGAGCGACCTCCAACATGGTGGAAGGGTTGACGTTTCCTTGGGGGCTTTTCACAAATGTCCACAGACCACAGACAATAAGACAAAATAGTCAACCGTTCGAGCTACGATCTGTTCTCTGCGAGACAGCTTCAGTAGAATGAGACAATTCACGCACCCACATACGCATGTCATCCCTTCTACAGCCACCGGCAGGGCAGTATTCTCCCCACTCACTTCTCATTTCTGCGCAAACTACGCTTACAAAACATTGACAGATTGTACGCTTATCAGCATGCCGAGCCCTCTGAAAAGCATATATTTTCCACTCTGCAAATGACACTTTCACTTCACTCACCACAGGGTCTGGCTGTATAATGAAATTCATTACTTTAAGAGGAGATAACTCTGATTAGTGTCTTTTACACCTTTACCTCTTCTGTTCTTAAATAATTCATTCAATTTTTTTTTTTTTTTTTTTTTTTTGGTTTAACGTCCGACTGTTTTGCAAATTGCTGCTAATGCAGACGGTGAAGGATGAAATGAATTTTTTGTAACGTATGAAAAAATGCCATGCCCGAGTGGGACTCGAACCCAAGGCCGCGTGATGAGAGGAGAGCACGTTACCAACATCGCCAACGCGGCCGGCATTCATTTAATTGGCTGACCATGTAATAAGAAACAGAACAATTTATTTTAGCCCTGCAACGAACAGATTGAGTGTAAATTAGTAAACCTTTATCAAGCCTAAACATAAATAAATAATCTGGCGTGAACACTCACACGATTTTCCCTTGTCAATGCAAATAACGACTAATATAACCTAACATTAGTAATAAAACATTAAAAGTAAACATAAAAAATAACCTCAAAAAACACAACCTAATTTTAATCATGAGTGAATGATACACAATGACAATCAACCATAGGTTGGCTTAATACGAAAAAATCACTTTCACGCTGAACTAGGCTCTGTAGAGAAAAAAAATGCATAAAACAAAAGTTGTCATTTATTATAAAATTAAATGTATGCACTTTTGTCGTAAAATGGATAACACGACCGAAATCTTTAAAACACCTATTTTTCTTACACATTTTCATAAAAAAAAAAACCGAAAAGCACTATTTATCGCTAAACTAAGCGTTATACAAAAAAAATGTTCATAATAAAAGTTGTAGATTTTTAAATTTTCTACAACTTTTATTATAAACACATTTGCGCTAAAATGCATATCAAGACTGCAATCTTAAAAAACAGTTATTTTCTACGAAAGAACAGCCTCGCCAAGAATTTCAGCAGACATGGCGCCTACCCTATCTTGTAGAGCATAAAAAATGTAGTAAATGAGGCGATTTTTTAAAAAAATCGTGGGACCAGTTTTTGAGAAAATCGCAAAAAAGTGAAAAATGACACAAATAACCCGCTACTTTCGGTTGACCGATTTTGATGAAAATGTTCGTGTCGGGTCCGGTAGTACTATGTAACTTAAGTTTCAAGTTTTAAGTTCATACGATGTTCCGTTCTTGAGATATTCTGTTCATACACACACGCACACGCACACACACAGACCAATCGCCAAAAACATGTTTTTTAGGTTGTGGGAGTCTGAAAACGTGTAGATCCGGTGAAAACTCAATTACTTAAAATCGACATGAAAACCATATTTTCCTTTCTATATAAAAATAAAAATAGAACCGGTCCTAATACTGTACCCTGAGGAAATATCTCTTTTAATTTGAGGTGTCCAAAAAACCGTGAAATAAAGTACTATATAAATTAAGAGAAAAACGGAAACAAATGCATGTAATAATTAACTTCCGCAATAAAGAAATTACAAACGAAACTTGGCTAAAGATATTTAAGAGAAAAAAAAAAGATAAAAACCAAAAAATAATTTAGTTTGATTTATAATTAGGCCAAGTAGGAAGTGTAACGATTAAGAGACAAACTTCATAGAAAAAGGTCGAAGAGTATAGTAGATCTAAAAAAACCACACCGCCACACACGTGTGTGTGCTGTCCCACACGTAGTCAAATGTAAATATCTGTCACGACGTATCGCTATCCTCGTCACAAATGTACGTACGCGTACGTCACACACTAACACACACACACACACACACACACAAAACGTAACATATTGAGGAAGAGTTCACTAAAACTTAAAAATAGATCAATTCCGACCGCACGAGTTACCCGAAATACATCTCCACGAGGAAGAAAAAAACTCCTACCAAATTCTCTAAAATTTAAATTTATGCAATCTGCCAAAAAATTAACTTGAAAGTTAAATGTACTGTACAGTCTTTTTATAAAACAAACCGTACAACCTAATTTTCCCGCGACGCTTGAAAAGTATTTCTTCGATGGAGCCAAAATTTCTTATATACAAATTTTAATATATTTTCACTTTTTACTTTCTCTCGACTATATCAATATATAGGAAGGAAAGTATTGTTTTCACGTCCATTTTTCGAAATCGAGTTTTCACCGGATCTACACGTTTTCAGATCCCCTGAACCCACACAAACATGTTTTTAGCGCCGAACATCGTAAGATGTTGAAACTTGAAACTTAAGTTACATACCACTACCGGACCCGACACGAACATTTTCATCAAAATCGGTCAACCGGAAGTAGTAGTTTATTCGTGTAATTTTTCACTTTTTTGAGATTTTCTCAAAAAAGCTTACTACTAAATAGCCTCATCTACTACATTTTTTATGCTCTACAAAATAGGGTAGGTGCCATGTCTGTAAATATTCTTGGTGAGGCTGTTTTCTCGTAAAAAGAATTGTTTATTTAAGATTTAGACTTTAATATGTATTTTGCCGCGAAAATGTCATTAAAGTTGTAGAGAATTTAATATTCTACAACTTTTTTCGATTATTTTTTTTCTATAACGCTTAGTTTAGCGGTAATAAGCGACTTTCTGTTTTTTCTCACGAAAACGGTGTAAAAAAAAATTGGATTTTTTTTTTAAACATTTTATTCTTATTATGCATTTTACGTCAAAAATGTATGATCAAATTTATAGGAAATTAAAAGATCCACAACTATTATTCAGAACATTTTTCTTTACAGAGCCTAATATAGCGAGAAAGAGTGGTTTTCCGCATTTTTAAGCCAAACTGATATTGATTTTCATTTTGCGTCATTCACTAATGATTAAAATTAGGTTATAATAAGGTAGTTTTTTAAAACTGTTGGGGGTAGTTTTTTTGTTTATTTCTTCTTCTTCTTCTACCTCAATCGTAAGATTGGTTGGCAGCCCTCCATCTAGCTCTGTCCATTGCCACCCTCTTCCATTGCGCATAGCTCTCAGCACCCAGATCTTTTGTAATTTGGTTTAGATACTGTAGCCGGGGCCTTCCACGACCCCTTCGTCCATTAACTGTACCTTCAAGAATGCTTAACGTAAATTCGTTGTGTCTTATTATGTGTCCAATATAAGAATGTCGTCTGCCCCCGAGAAGCTTCAAAAGAGATCTACTTTCCTCTGCCCTTTGTAAAACCTCTACATTCGTGATCCTGTCAGTCCATTTTATCTTGAGCATTCTCCTCCAGCACCACACCTCAAATGCATTCAAAGCCCTTTCCTCGACCTTCCCAATAGTCCACGTTTCTGACCCATAGAGTGCTATACTCCAAATGCAACTCTTTATTAGTCGCTTTCTTATTTCCAACTTTAGACTATTTGAGGAAAGCAGCTGCCGTTTACTAATAAACATAGCTTTAGCTTCTCTAATACGCCTTTTAATATCCATTTTATCCTTCCCATCTTCCGATATTATGCTTCCAAGATATTTATACATTTTAACTTGCTTTAGGGCGGTGTTATCTAATTTAATGGACACATTCTCTGGAACTTTTGAGCAGACCATAACTTCTGTCTTTACCTTATTGATCTCCATATCATATTTATTTCTCAGTATTTCATGCAAGGTGTTTAGTGCTCTTTCTATACTTGGTTTATCATCTGCCACTATTGCTATATCATCTGCAAAACGAAGCATCTGGATCCTTACCCCATTTATCTTGATGCCAGTGCAATACTCTTTGCATTCATTGATAGCTTGCTCTATGTAAATGTTGAACAATAATGTTGAACAATAATACATAATATTAATACATAATAATGTTAAACAATAATGTTTATTTCTAATGTTAGGTTATATTGTTCAATATTTGCATTGGCAAGAGAAAGTGTTTCGAGTGAGTGTTCACACCAGCTTCTTAAAACCTGTTGAAGCAAAACTTTGCCCATATCAGGCCGGTGGAATATTAAATTAATTGCACTCGATCTGTTTGTTCCAGGGCTACAAAAAATAGTTCTGTTTCTTATCACATGGCCAGCCAATTAAAAGACTGAATCGTTTAAGAACAGAAGAGGTAGAGGTGTAAAAGACACTAGTCAGAATTATCTCCTCTAAGAGTAATGAATTTCATTATACAGCCAGACCCTGTGGTGAATGAAGTGAAGGTGTCACTGGCACGGTGTAAAGTAGATGCTCTTCAAAGGGGCTGACGTGCTGATGAACATACTTTTTCACTCAGCGAGGAAGGCATTTCCACTCTGCAAAAGACACCTTCACTTCATTTACCACAGGGTCTGGCTCCATAATGAAATTCATTACTCTCAGAGAAAATAACTCTGATTAGTGTCTTTTACACCTCTACCTCTTTTGTCTTAAACGATTCAGTCTTTTAATTGGCTGGCCATGTGATAAGAAACAGAACTATTTTTTTGTAGCCCTGGAACAAACAGATCGAGTGCAATTAAGTTAACACTCCACCTGCTCCACTAATTATTTTAGCCCTGCAACGAACAGATAGAGTGTAAATAATTTGACACTCTACCTGTCGGTTATGGGCAGAAACATATAGGGTAGGAGAAAGAAAAATAAATAAATATATAAAAATTGATGTGTGTGTGTTCCCCTTTATCTCCTAAATTACTGAACCAATTTTCATTCAGTTTTTTTATGTTGTAACTATGATGCTGGTGCAGGTTTTATGCTATTGAAACCCTTAAAAATTTAGCCCTAAAGGGTTGAAAATCATGTTTATGTCCTACATTAAGGCTTTTATGAGGTTAGATAATCTTTTGCTTTTAAACCAGCTGATGTGATTCAAATAAAGTGATATGATTTAGCAAATAACGACGTGGTGCTAAGGATCAGCTGGTGACAACATCACACGATAATTTTATTGTATTTTATTATGTAGATACGATTTTGTATTTCTGAGTATTTTATAAAAGTAAAAGTTCCGTGTTTCTTTAATTTGTTTTAATTTTCTTTTAATTGGTGAGTGATCAATTGCTTTGATATTTTATTTTGACAGCTTGAATCTGTCCTACACAAAAATGAAGAGTCGTTACGATCTAGCACAGCGGTTCCCAAACTTCTATCTTTTACGCCCCCTTTTGCTAAAAAGAAAATTTCTCACGCCCCCTTACACAATTTGATAGGGCAATGAAAAATCACGTATTACATTGAATAACCACTCATTTATTTTTTTATTTTTTGTAGCATTAGAAGTTGCAATTTAATTTTAACAAGAGACAAAATAAATCAATGGATGGATGACCTTGCATTTTTTTTTAAAAAAAAAAGGTTGATTATTAAAAAGTGCACAACGTAAATCATTGATGAAACCAACTTTGCACCGATGCTTTGTTTTTATTGTAACAAGTGCTGAAAACACTTTTTCGCACAGATAGGTGCTTGATAAAGATAATTGCAATTACTGCCGCTTGCTGTTATATACTGGTGTAAACTTGGTAATACTTAACCCAAAGTGATGTTTTGACAATTTTATCGAAATCGTTTTTCGCAGCAGAAACATTTTATATTTCTCAAACTTGTTTTTTAAGTCCTTCGGGCAGGAAGACTATGTTGACATTGAAAGAATCCGGTATGGAGGGTAAAGCTATCTCGAAGTCCCACGCCCCCCTTGACGTGTCTTCTCGCCTCAGTAGTATAGAAAAGAGAGTACTGGGAAGACCTTGACCGGTACTAGCACAACGTTCCAAACTCGATTTGCTCCGCAACGGCTGGACCGATTTTGATGCGGGTGGTACCCACGTGACCGGGAGATCGAGATCTACAAGATAAGCCGCAAGCCAAAGCTGCGCAGCTAGCAGGAATAAGCAGGAAAAAGCTGCGCAGCTTATTCCTGCTAGCTGCGCAGCTTTGGCTTGCGGCTTATCTTGTAGATCTCGATCTCCCGGTCACGTGGGTACCACCCGCATCAAAATCGGTCCAGCCGTTGCGGAGCAAATCGAGTTTGGAACGTTGTGCTAGTACCGGTCAAGGTCTTCCCAGTACTCTCTTTTCTATACTACTCGCCTCCCTTAGGGGGCGCGCCCCCCACTTTGGAAACTGTTGATCTAGCAGGTACCATTTTTCGCGTGCAAATCCGCGACGGGGCTTGCTAGTAAATAAATAAATAAATAAATAAATAAATAAATAAACTTAATTAACTTCACGTGATAACCCATAAGGAACAAGTGTGCTGCAATCTTAACCGACAGGCCACTTTATGTGATTGTTATTAATAAAAATGTTAAACGCTTTATCGAACAAGTGTTCACTCCGCCGCGCTGATTGTAATACGTAGGTTATCCGTGAACCGCAATCACAATTTTTCAACTTCTCTTCATTAAAAGAATTGAAAAAATCTAACGTAAATGTAGCTATATCGCTAAAAAAATATTTACAAGCGTTTTCTCATTTGTTTATTTCTTGTTTACGGTAATTTTCGACAACGTGAAGTATTTTTCTGACTTTTAAATAAATTTAGTTTTGTCCACTTAGTTCAATTATTAGAATAATAAAATAAGACCAGGTCTTGCCTGTATGAATATATTATCGGAAGGAAAGTATTGTTTTCATGTCAATTTTTAGAAATCGAGTTTTCACCGTACAAGTTTTCAGACTCCCTGAACCCAAAAAACACATGTTTTTAGCGATTGGTCTGTCTATGTGGGTGTGTGTGTGTGTGTGTGAACAGAATATCTCTAGAACGGAACATCGTACCATTAGATACCACTAGAGAACCCGACACGAACATTTTCATCAAAATCGGTCAAACTGAAGTAGTAGTTTATTCGTGTCATTTTTCACTTTTTTAAATTTTCTCAAAAAAGGCTTCTACGATATTTTTTAAAATCGCCTCTTTACTAAATTTGTTAAAACTCTACAAGATAGGGTAGGCGCCATCTCTGCTGAAATGCTTGGTGAGGCTGTTTTTTCGTAAAAACATGTTTTTTTAAGATTGCGATTTAAATATGTATTTTAGCGCAAAATGTATATAATTAAAGTTGTAGAGAATTGAAACCCTACAACTTTCATTTCAAACATTTTTTGTACAACTCTTAGATTAATGGTAATTTGCGATTTTCTGTTTTTTTCTCACGAACACGGGTAAAAAAAATCGATTTTTTTAAGATGTCACGTTAGTATCCATTTTACGACAAAAGTGTATATAATCAAATTTATATCATCAAAGATCTACAACTACTTTTTAACATTTTTCTCTACAGAGCATAGTTTAGCGTGAAAGAGTGATTTTCCGTATTTTTAAACAAAACAGAGGTTGATTTTCATTTTGCGTCTTTCACTCATGATTAAAATAAGGTTGTTTTTTGAAATTAATTTTTTGTTTATTTTTAATGTTTTATTACCTACTCAGGTTAGATTACATTTTTCATTATTTGCATTGGCAAGAGAAAGTTGTGCGAGTGTTTCACAACAGATTTTATTTGTAACGTATAAAAATATGCCATTCCTGAGTAGGAATTTGAATCCAAGACCGTATGATGAGAGGCAAAGCACGTTACTAACAACACCAATGCGGCCGGCAAATTTAATATTCATTACAAAAATTATGTTGTTTTATTTATCGTTACATTGACAATAGAAAGTCTTGTGAATATTTTACACCAAAATTATTCATTTCTTACTTTCTCTTGCCTATATGAATATATAGGAAGGAAAGTATTGTTTTCATGTCGATTTTAAGAAATCCGAGTTTTCACCGGATCTACACGTTTTCGGACCCCCTGAACCCAAAAAACAGTTTTTAGCGATTGGTGTGTGTGTGTGTGTGTGTGTGTGTGTGTGAACAGAATATCTCAAGAACGGAACATCGTACGAACTTCAAACTTGAAACTTAAGTTACATACCACTACCGGACCCGACACGAACATTTTCACCAAAATCGGTCAACCGGAAGTACTAGTTTATTCGTGAAACTTTCACTTTTTTGCGATTTTCTTAAAAACTGGTCCTACGATTTTTTTTTAAAAATCGCCTGGTTTTCTAAAATTTTTATGCCCTACAAGATAGGGTAGGCACCATGTTTGCTGAAATTTTTTGTAAAGCTGTTTTCGTGTAAACAAATTATTGTTTTTAAGATTGCGGCTTTAGTATATGCATTTCAACAAAAAAATATTTATAGTAAAAGTTGTAGAAACTTTAAAATCCTACAACTTTTATTTCAAACATTTTTTTGTAGAACGCTTAGATAAGTGGTAATTAGCGAATTTCTGTTTTTTTTCTCACGAAAACGTGTGAAAAATCTATTTTCTTAAGAATTCGGGCTTAGTATACATTTTACGACATAAGTTACGACATAATCAAATTTATAGAAAATTAAAAGATCTACAATTTTTATTTGGAGCAATTTTCTCTACAGAGCCTAGTTTAGCGTGAAAGAGTGATTTTCCGAATTTTAAAGCCAAACTGAGGTCGATTTTAATTTTGCGTCTTTCACTAATGTTTTTGAGGTTAGTTTTTTAACCCACCGGGTTGGTCTAGAGGTAAAGTCGTCGCCAAAATCAGCTGTTTAACAGCAGATTTTCGGGGACGAAGTTTCCTGGTTGAAATCCTAGTAAATGTAGTTACTTTTATACGGATTTGAATACTAGACAGTGGTTGTGGGTGTACTTTGATGGTTGGGGTTCAATTAACCATACTCTCTCAGGAGTGGTCGACCTGGGCCTGTACACGACTACACCTCATACATATCATCCTCATCTGATTGGGTGATGGGGTTGCTTATTGTTCTGAATTGAACAGATTGCAACGTACACATATTAGGAATTAAAAAAAAAGGTAGGTTTATTGTTAATTATTTGCATTGGCAAGAGAAAGTTGTGTGTTTCACACCAGATTTTTTTACTTTCTCTTGCCTATATGAATATATAGGAAGGAAAGTATTGTTTTCATGTCGATTTTTCGAAATCGAGTTTTCACCGGATCTATACGTTTTCAGACCCACTGAACCCAAAAAACATGTTTTTAACTTTGGTCTGTGTGTGTGTCTGTGTGTGTGTGTGCGCGTGTGCGTGTGCGCGCGCGTGTGTGTGTGCGTGCGTGTGCGTGTGTGTGAACAGAATATCTCAAGAACGAAACATCGTACGAACTTGAAACTTAAGTTACATACCACTACCGGACCCGACACGAACATTTTCATCAAAATCGGTCAACCGGAAGTAGTAGTTTATTCGTGTAATTTTTCACTTTTTTGCGATTTTCTCAAAAACTGGTCCTACGATTTTTTTAAAAATCGCCTCATTTACTCAATTTTTTATTCTCTACAAGATAGGGTAGGCGCCATGTTTGCTGAAATTCTGGGTGAGGCTGTTTTCACGTAAAAACAAAGTTTTTTTAAGATTACGGCTTTAATATGCAATTTAGCGAAAAATTTATATAATAAAAGTTGTAGAGAATTTAAAAACCTACAACTTTTATTCAAACATTTTTTGGTATAACGCTTAGTTTAGCAGTAATTAGCAATTTTCTGTTTTTTTCTCACGAAAACGTGAGAAAAATCGATTTTTTAAAGATTTCGGCCTTAGTATGCATTTTATAATAAAAGTGTATATAATCAAATTTATAGAAAATTAAAAGATCTGCAACTTTTATTTAAAAGATTTTTCTCTACAGAGCCTAGTTTAGCGTGAAAGAGTGATTTTCTTTATTTTGAAGCCAAACTGAGGTTGATTTTCATTTTGCGTCTTTCAGTCACGATTAAAATTAGGTTATGTTTATTAAGGTTAGTTTTTTTTGTTTATGTCTAATGTTTTATTACTAATATTAGGTTTATTGTTAATTATTTATATTGGCAAGAGAAAGTTGTGTTTCACACCAGATTTTTTTTTATAAAGAAAGAAAAAAATTGAAACGCTTTCACGGGGACACCCGTTACTACAAAACAATATTAACAATCTGGTGTGAAACACTCACACAACTTTCTCTTGCCATTGCAAATAATTAACAAAAAACCTAATATTAGTAATAAAACTGTCACCGGATGGCGACGTTAAGTGGCAACCTTATTAATTTGGTGGCCCTGAAAAGGGCCGTTTAAGCGGTGGTCGTCTGTCGTAGTCGTCGTGGCGGTCGGAGGCTGGGCGACACGGCGTGTCGTCGTCCAGCGGAGACGTCATCTTCTTCCCTCGCAGTAGTGCGTCGATGGCTGCTTCGTCGGGTCCGGTGGGCGTAAGGCTCGGTCGAGGGACCGCTGTGGGCATCGCTCGCGTCAGCGGGCGATGACGGTCCGGTCGACGGCCTACGGTGACGGGACGGCGAGCGGAAGCATCATCTTCTCTCTTGCGGGGTCGTCGATTAGTTCTCGCTGGAGTCCGGCAGCCGTGTGCGGTGGTGGACGTCTCGTCTGCTGTCTGGTGGAAGTGAATCCCTCGGTGTCTTGATTGGAATTGATTCAGCCGGCTCAGTGCAGCGCTCTTTATATAGCTGCCAAGAGCGCTGTTGTAGAGAGCGGCGACTGGCTTGGCCTTGATGACAAAGGCAGCCGGAAGGTTTGTCGGGCGCCGCTACAGGGCTTTGTCGCTTCGCCGCTAAAGAGCCCATCGCGCCGACAAAGGCCGGAAGAAGTATTGAAGGCCGGCAACACAGTAAATGATTAATTAGAAGGGGTGGCGGTGACAATTCCCCCCCACTAAGAACTGTGCTGCCGGGTGAAATTCGAAGGCTGCAGGCAAGAACGAAGCAGTCCAGCCTCGTCCAGCTGCAGGCAGTTGTGTTGTGTTGGGCGCCATATCTTCTGTTATCTCAGGTGCTGGTCCGGTATGAAAAATCCTTTCCATATCCTTGCCCCACGTTCGGGCGCCACTTGTCCCCGGATGGCGACGTTAAGTGGCAACCTTATTAATTTGGTGGCCCTGAAAAGGGCCGTTTAAGCGGTGGTCGTCTGTCGTAGTCGTCGTGGCGGTCGGAGGCTGGGCGACACGGCGTGTCGTCGTCCAGCGGAGACGTCATCTTCTTCCCTCGCAGTAGTGCGTCGATGGCTGCTTCGTCGGGTCCGGTGGGCGTAAGGCTCGGTCGAGGGACCGCTGTGGGCATCGCTCGCGTCAGCGGGCGATGACGGTCCGGTCGACGGCCTACGGTGACGGGACGGCGAGCGGAAGCATCATCTTCTCTCTTGCGGGGTCGTCGATTAGTTCTCGCTGGAGTCCGGCAGCCGTGTGCGGTGGTGGACGTCTCGTCTGCTGTCTGGTGGAAGTGAATCCCTCGGTGTCTTGATTGGAATTGATTCAGCCGGCTCAGTGCAGCGCTCTTTATATAGCTGCCAAGAGCGCTGTTGTAGAGAGCGGCGACTGGCTTGGCCTTGATGACAAAGGCAGCCGGAAGGTTTGTCGGGCGCCGCTACAGGGCTTTGTCGCTTCGCCGCTAAAGAGCCCATCGCGCCGACAAAGGCCGGAAGAAGTATTGAAGGCCGGCAACACAGTAAATGATTAATTAGAAGGGGTGGCGGTGACAAAACATTAGAAATAAACAAAAAAATAACCTCAAAAACATAACCTTATTTTAATCATGAGTGAAAGACGCAAAATGAAAATCGAACTCAATTTGGCTTAAAAAAAACGGAAAATCACACTTTCACGCTAAACTAGGCTCTGTAGTGAAAAATTTTCTAAATAAAAGTTGTAGATCTCTTAATTTTCTATAAATTTTATTATATACACTTTTGTTGTTAAGTGCATACTAAGGCCGAAATCTTAAAAAAATCGATTTTTCACACGTTTTCGTGAGAAAAAACAGAAAATTGCTAATTACTGCTAAACTAAGCGTTATACCAAAAAATGTTTGAATAAAAGTTGTAGGTTTTTAAATTCTCTACAACTTTTATTATATAAATTTTTCGCTAAATTGCATATTAAAGCCGTAATCTTAAAAAAACTTTGTTTTTACGTGAAAACAGCCTCACCCAGAATTTCAGCAAACATGGCGCCTACCCTATCTTGTAGAGAATAAAAAACTGAGTAAACCAGGCGATTTTTAAAAAAATCGTAGGACTAGTTTTTGAGAAAATCGCAAAAAAGTAAAAAATTATACGAATAAACTACTACTTCCGGTTGACCGATTTTGATGAAAATGTTCGTGTCGGGTCCGGTAGTGGTATGTAACTTAAGTTTCAAGTTTCAAGTTCGTACAATGTTCCGTTATTGAGATATTCTGTTCACACACAGACCAATCGCTAAAAACATGTTTTTTGGGTTCAGGGGGTCTGAAAACGTATAGATCCGGTGAAAACTCGATTTCGAAAAATCGACATGAAAACAATACTTTCCTTCCTATATATACATATAGGCAAGAGAAAGTAAAAAAAAGGTAGGTTTATTGTTAATTATTTGCATTGGCAAGAGAAAGTTGTGTGAGTGTTTCACACCAGATTTTTTTAATAAAGAAAGAAAAAATTTGAACGCTTTCTCGGGGACACCCATTACTACAAAACAATACTTGCAAAGTTATCAGTAAACAGAGAAATAAACAACTTCTATTACAGCATACCAAGTGTAGAACCATACGCGCATTCTAGTGGCGGAATTATTAACCACTCCACTGACAAACACCAGTCACTTTTTTTTTGTTGTTTTCTTTTAAATTATCCAAATTTTTAACTGCGCAGTTTTCTCACTCAATACAATAACACTTTAATTATTATGTAATTACTAAACGTTTCACGGTACCTACTTCTAGAACTTGTTACACGAAAACAAATAACACACAAAATAGTAATGATAAAAGTATTTTTAAGTACAGAAGGTAATTAAAAACAGATTAACAACATGAATATTTCGGTTAATATAAATATTATTAATTATCATAAAAATCTGGTGTGAAACACTCACACAACTTTCTCTTGCCAATGCAAATAAATTAACAATAAAAACTAACATTAGTAATAAAACATTAGAAATAAATAAAAAAACTAACCTCAAAATCATAACCTTATTTTAATCATGAGAGAAACGCGCAAAATGAAAATCAACCTCAGTTTGGCCTAAAAATACGGAAAATCACTCTTTCACGCTCAACTAGGCTCTGTAGAGAAAAATGCTCTAAATAAAAGTTGTAGATCTTTTAAATTACTATAAATTTGATTATATACACTTTTTGTCGAAAAATGCATACTAAGGCCGAAATGTTAAAAAAATAGATTTTTCACACGTTTTCGTGAGAAAAACCAGAAAATTGTTAATTACCGCTAAACTAAGCGTTATACAAAAAAACGTACAAATTAAAAGTTGTTGATTTTTAAATTGTCTACAACTTTTATTTGTTACATTTTTCCACTAAAATGCATATAGAAATTTATAAAGAAATACAATTTTTCTACCACATAAATAAAAGCCTCTTGTAATAAAACATAAGAAATAAACAAAAAAATTTAACCTCAATAAACATAACCTAATTTAAATCATGAGTGAAAGACGCGAATGAAGATCAATTTCCGTTTGGCTTAAAAATGCGGAAAATCATTTTTTCTCGGTTAACTATAGCTCTGTAGAGAAAAATGCTCTAAATAAAAGTTGTAGATCTTTTAATTTCCTACAAATTTGATTATACTATTTTGACGTAAAATCCATAATAAAGCTGAAATCTTTTTTAAAAAATCGATTTTTTTTTACACGATTTCGTTGAGAAAACAACAGAAAATTGCTTATTACCACTAAACTAAGCGTTATACAAAAAAATGTTTGAAATAAAAGTTCTAGAATTATAAACTCTCTACAACTTTTACTTGATACATTTTTGCGCTAAATGCATATTAAAGCCGCAATCTTTAAAACTAAACAATTTTTTTTACGTGAAAACAGCCTCTTCAAGAATTTCAGCAGCCATGACGCCTACCCTATCATGGAAAGCATAAAAAATTTAAGAGACGAGCCGATTTTTAAAAATCGTACGACCAGTTTTTGAGAAAATCGCAAAAAAGTGAAAAATTACACGAATAAACCACTACTGCCAGTTGACAGATTTTGATGAAAATGTTCGTGTAGGGTCCGGTAGTGGTATGTAACTTAAGTTTCAAGTTTTAAGTTCGTACGATGTTCCGTTCTTGCGATATTCTGTTCACACACACACACACCAATTGCTAAAAACACGTTTTTTGGGTTTAGGGGGTCTGAATTCGTGTAGATCCGGTGAAAACTCGATTTCTTAAAATCGACATGAAAACAATACTTTCCTACCTACATATTCATATGTTGTTGTTTAGGTCATCAGCCAAAAGGCTGGTTTGAACCTGTAGAGGTTTTACTAAGTAAAATGAGGAGTGAGGTGGTTCACAATTGCCTTCCTCACTGAGTGGGAAAGTACGCTTATCAGCATGCCGGGCCCTCTGAAAAGCACATATTTTCCACTCTGCAAATGACACCTTCACTTCATTCACCACAGGGTCCAACTGTATAATGAAATCCATTACTTTCAGAGGAGATAACTCTGATTAGTGTATTTTACACCTCTACCTCTTCTGTTCTTAAATGATTCAGTCATTTAATTGGCTGACCATGTGATAAGAAACAGAACTATTTATTTTAGCCCAGCAATGAACAGATTGAGAGTAAATAATTTGACTCTCCACCTGTCTGTTATGGGCAGCTATATGGATATATGGGAAGGAAAGTATTGTTTTCATGTCGATTTTTCGAAATCGAGTTTTCACCGGATCTACACGTTTTCAGACCCCCTGAACCCAAAAAACGTGTTTTTAGCGATTGGTCTGTGTGTGAACAGAATATCTCAAGAACGGAACATCGTACGAACTTGAAACTTAAAACTTAAGGTAGGTACCACTAGAGGACCCGACATGAACATTTTTATCAAAATCGGTCAACCAGAAGTAGTAGTTTATTCGTGTAATTTTTCACTTTTTTGCGATTTTCTCAAAAACTGTTCCTACGATTTTTTTTAAAAATCGCATCATTTTTTTTAAATTTTTATGCTCTACAATATAGGGTAGGCGCCATGTTTGCTGAAATTCCTTGGGAGGCTGTTTTTTCGTAAAAAAAAATTGTTGTTTTTCAGATTACGAATTTAATAAGCATTTTAGCGCAAAAATGTATTAAATAAAAGTTGTAAAGAATTTAAAATCCTACAACTTAAATTTCAAACACTTTTTTGTATAACGCTTAGTTTAGCGGTAATTAGCGATTTTCCGTTTTCTTCTCAAGAAATCGTGTAAAGTAATCGATTTTTTAAAGATTTCGGCGTTATTATGCGTTTAACCCACCGGGTAGGTCTGGAGGTAAAGTCGTCGCCGTGAGTCAGCTGTTTAACAGCAGATTTTCGGAGACGAAGGTTCCTGGTTCAAATCCTAGTAAAGGGAGTCACTTTTATACGGATTTGAGTACTAGACAGTGGTTGTGGGTGTACTTTGATGGTTGGGCTTCAATTAACCATACTATATCAGGAATGGTCGGCCTGAGTCTGTACAAGACTACACCTCATTAACACGTCATACACATCATCCTTATCTCATTGGGCCATGGGGTTGCTTATTGTTCAGAATTGAACAGATTGCAACGTACACAAATTAGGAATTACAACAAACAAAAAAATTATGCAATTTTACTCTAATGTTAGGTTATATTATTAATTATTTGCATTGCCAAGAGAAAGTTGTGCGTTTCACACCAATTTTTTCGTAACGTATAAAAATATACCGTGCCTATAAATGGGATTCGAACTGAGGACCGCATGATGAGAGGCGAGCACGTTACCAAATTGTTAAGGTTTGTCTTCCAATATAGTCGGCTTGTTGTTTAGGTCAACAGCCGAAAGGCTGGTTTGAACCTGTAGAGGTTTTACTAAGTAAAACGAGGAGTGAGGTGGTTTACCGTTGCCTTCCTCACTGAGTGGAAAAGTACGCTTATCAGCATGCCGGGCCCTCTGAAAAGCACATATTTTCCACTCTGCAAATGACACCTTCACTTCATTCACCACAGGGTCTGGCTGTAAAGTGAAATTCATTACTTTCAGACAAGATAACTCTGATTAGTGTCTTTTACACCTCTACCTCTTCTGTTCTTAAATGATTCAGTCATTTGATTGGCTGACCATGTGATAAGAAACAGAACTATTTATTTTAGCCCTGCAACAAACAGATTGAGTGTAAATAATTTGACACTCCACCTGTCTGTTATGGGCACTACATAGTCGGCTTATGTAAAATCTAAGAAGTGATTTGGCGCGGCTGAGGGGGAGGGACGATTTTCTACTTTAGTGATGGTCGTGTCGAGAAAGCATTATCTAATAAAATTTAATGCGTCGTTGTTAGTTGGTGCGGTGTGGCTTGAAACGATAGTCGACGGAGGGGCCCCTACTTTCTTCCATATTTTTTTTTCTCGCGTGACCTTGACATTGAATTCAGTATTGGTGTAATTTCGACGCTGTTTTGATGGCCCTGCCAAACAACTGCCTCTCTCTCACCACAATCCAATACGGCATGAATAATGGAACATGTATTTCAATTTAACGACAAAATACAGAATACTTATTTGTTCTACCGTATCGTCAACCAATTTATTCCAATACATTAAAAATCTGGTGTGAAACACTCACACAACTTTTCTTTCCAATGCAATTAATTAACACTACTACCGCACATTAGTAATAAAACATTAGAAATAAGATAAAAAATACGGTTTATCAATCACTCTTTCACGGTAAACTCGGCTCTGTAGAGAAAAATGCTTTAAATAAAAGTTGTAGATCGTTTAATTTCCTATAAATTTGATTATACACTTTTGTCGTATAATGCATACTAAGGCTGAAATCGTAAAAAATCGACTTTTTTTACAAGTTTTCGTGAGAAAAAACAGAAAATCGCTAATTACTGCTAAACTAAGCGTTATAAAAAAAATGTTACAAATAAAAGTTGTAGGATTTTAAATTCTCAACAACGTTTATACATTTCGCGGTAAAATGCACATTAAAGCAGCAATCTTAAAAAAACAATTTTTTTTTACGTGAAAACAGAATCACCAACAATTTTAGCAAACATGGCGCCTACCCTATCTTGTAGAGCACAAAAATTTTTGTAAACCAGGCGATTTAAAAAAAAATCGTACGACCCGTTCATGAGAAAATCGCAAAAAAAGTGAAAAATTACATGAATAAACTACTACTGCCGGTTGCCCGATTTTGATGAAAATGTTCGTGTCGGGTACAGTAGTGGTGTCTAACTTAAGTTTCAAGTTCATACGAGATTCCGTTGTGGAGATATTCTGTACACACACACACACCAATCGCTAAAAACATGTTTTTTGGGTTCAGGGGGTCTGAAAACGTGTAGATCCGGTGTAAACTCGATTTCCTAAAAATCGACATGAAAACAATACTTTCCTTCCTATATATTCATATAAGCAAAATAAAGTAATAATATACCAATATGATCGTGAAAACATCATTTTATGATCTTAAAATTTAAGTATCTTATGTGAAACACTCACACGATCTTCTCTAGTCAATGTTAATAATAAAAATAATAACTTATGTTTTATTTCATTCACAAAATTTTCAAGCCAGTTCGGAAGTACAGTAGAGTACCCATTTTCCGTGGATCGTTTAACCGGGGTTTGGATTAACCGTGCGATCACTAGAAATTTTTGTTTTTTTTTTTGTTTAACGTCCGACTGTTTTGCAAATTGCTGCTAATGCAGACGGTGAAGGATGAAATAAATTTTTTGTAACGTATGAAAAAATGCCATGCACGAGTGGGATTCGAACCCAAGACCGCGTGATGATAGGCGAGCACGTTACCAACATCGCCAACGCGGCCGGCTAGAAAAATTAATTATGTATGTACTGTATAACTTTTACAAATTAAAACTTTTCAACTCCCGACATTTTCGTCATCGTAATTATCACAATTATTGTGATTTACTACGATAATATTGTTCGATTACGACAACAATGAGCAGGTACCTACATTAATGTAGACATAAACTAATTTCGTATCGTAGTATCTTTGTTTCGTATCGAAACAAAGTAAAAAAATCTGGTGTGAAACACTCACACAACTTTCTCTTGCCAATGCAAATAATTTACAATAAACCTGACATTAGTAATAAAATATTAGATATAAACAAAACACTAACCTCAAAAACATAACCTTATTTTAATCATGAGTGAATGATGCAAAATGAAAATCAACCTCAGTTTGGCTTAGAAATACGGAAAATCACTCTTTCTCTCTAAACTAGGCTCTGTAGAGAAAACTGCTTTAAATAAAAGTTGTAGATCTTTTAATTTTCTATAAATTAAATTATAAACACTTTTGTCGTAAAATGCATACTAAGGCCGAAATCTTAAAAAAATCAATTTTTCACACATTTTCGTGAGAAAAAAAAATAGAAAATCGCAAATTACCGCTAAACTAAGCGTTATACAAAAAATTGTTTGAAATAAAAGTTGTAGAATTTTTAATTCTCTACAACTTTTATTATATAAAGTTTTGCGCTAAATTGTATATTAAAGCTGTAATCTTAAAAAAACAACGTTTTTACGTGAAAACAGCCTCACCCAGAATTTCAGCAAACATGGCACGTACCCTATCTTGAGAGAATAAAAAATTGAGTAAACCAGGCGATTTAAAAAAAAATCGTAGGACCAGTTTTTGAGAAAATCGCAAAAAACTGAAAAATTACACGAATAAACTACCACTTCCGGTTGACCGATTTTGATGAAAATGTTCGTGTCGAGTCCGGTAGTGGTACGTAACTTAAGTTTCAAGTTTCAAGTTCGTACGATGTTCCGTTCTTGAGATATTCTGTTCACACGCACGCACGCACGCACGCGCGCGCGCACACACACACACACACACACACACACACACACACACACACACAGACCAATCGCTAAAAACATGTTTTTTGGGTTCAGGGGGTCTGAAAACGTATAGATCCGGTGAAAACTCGATTTCGAAAAATCGACATGAAAACAATACTTTCCTTCCTATATATTCATATAGGCAAGAGAAAGTAATAACAGATTTTTTGTGATTTTTTTGTTACGTAGTTTAAGGTAAGATTTATATAAATTTATGTAGTAAATATTTTTATTTCAATACAATTTGTTTATTTATTTCCGATATCCGATAATATTAACATGTATTAATCAGTAGAATAAAACATACGCGTAACTGGTGGTTTTGTTTATGACGTAGGTGGTCTCGACCGATTGGGTTGTATTATCCGTGTTTTCCGGTTATCCGGTATAGTTATCCCCCCAATTACCACGGATAATCGGTATTATACTGTTTACCCACCGGGGGTTGGTCTAGGTGTAAGGTCGTCACCATGAGTCAGCTGTTAAACAGCTGATTTACGGAGACGAAGGTTCCTGGTTTAAATCCTAGCAAGGTAGTTATACTAGAGGATCAAACAAGCATTTCGGCTGATCACCTGTGTAGGCCTTCTCGTTGCATTCTGTTCAATAAAAATCTGGTGTGAAACACTCACACAACTTTCTCTTGCCAATGCAAATAATTAACAATAAACCTAACATTAGTATTAAAACATTAGAAATGAACAAAAACTAACCTCAAAAACATAACCTTATTTTAATCATGAGTGAATGACGCAAAATGACAATCGAACTCAGTTTGGCTTAAACATACGGAAAATCACGCTTTCACGCTAAACTAGGCTCTGTAGAGAAAAATACTCTAAACAAAAGTTGTAGATCTTTTAATTTTCTATAAATTTAATTATATACACTTTTGTCGTAAAATGCATACTAAGACCGAAATGTTAAAAAAATCGATTTTTCTCACGTTTTCGTGAGAAAAAAAACAGAAAATCGCAAATTACCGCTAAACTAAGCGTTATACAAAAAAATGTTTGAAATAAAAGTTGTAGGTTTTTAAATTCTCTACAACTTTTATTATATAAGTTTTTACGCTAAAATTTATATTAAAGCCGTAATCTTAAAAAAACAACGTTTTTACGTGAAAACAGCCTCACCGAGAATTTCAGCAAACATGGCGCCTACCCTATCTAGTAGAGAATAAAAAATTGAGTAAAATAGGCGATTTTAAAAAAAATCGTAGGACCAGTTTTTGAGAAACTCGCAAAAAACTGAAAAATTATACGAATAAACTACTACTTCCGGTTGACCGATTTTGATGAAAATGTTCGTGTCGCGTCCGGTAGTGGTATGTAACTTAAGTTTCAAGTTTCAAGTTTCAAGTTCGTACGATGTTCCGTTCTTGAGATATTCTGTTCACACACAGACACACACACACACACAGACCAATCGCTAAAAACATGTTTTTTGGGTTCAGGGGGTCTGAGAACGTATAGATCCGGTGAAAACTCGATTTCGAAAAATCGACATGAAAACAATACTTTAAAAGCAATACTATATATTCATATAGGCAAGAGAAAGTAAGAACCAACCTATGACCCAACGAGAAAAGGACGGTGTGTATGACGTGCGGTCTTGTACCGACTCAGGCCGATTTGAGAAATAGAACAATATTGTTTATTTTTTTATTTTTTTAAAGTTGTCGCATCAATAGCTTGATCCTTAGCGACTACGGCCAGTTAAGAAACTGTAATGATGGGTTTTGGTACGTAATTATTACCAGTCGGGAATCGAACCCGGGACCTCCGCGTTGAAGGTGAGCGCGCTAACCACTACACCACTGAAGCAGCCGGACCTTTTCCGTTATTTCACATTATCAAAATATCGTGTGAATGCACCTTTTCTGCCTGCACGTGCTCTCTACTGTTCCATCAGCAATCGCTTGATTCTTTCATTTTCGGTTGTTTTCATTTTCATTGTATATTTTTACTTTCTCTTGCCTATATGAATATATAGGAAGGAAAGTATTGTTTTCATGTCGATTTTAAGAAATCCACTTTTCACCGGATCTACACATTTTCAGACCCCCTGAACCCAAAAAACATGTTTTTTAGCGATTGGTCTGTGTGTGTGTGTGTGTGTGTGTGTGTGTCTGTGTGGTGAACAGAATATCTCAAGAACGGAACATCGTACGAACTTGAAACTTGAGTTACATACCACTACCGACGCGACACGAAAATTTTCATCAAAATCGGTCAACCGGGATAGTAGTAGTTTATTCGTATAATTTTTCACTTTTTTGCGATTTTCTCAAAAACTGGTCCTACGATTTTTTTTAAAATCGCCTATTTTACCTCAATTTTTTATTCTCTACAAGATAGGGTAGGCGCCATGTTAGCTGAAATTCTCGGTGAGGCTGTTTTCACGTAAAAACGTTGTTTTTTTAAGATTACGGCTTTAATATAAATTTTAGCGCAAAAAGTTATATAATAAAAGTTGTAGAGAATTTAAAAACCTACAACTTCTGTTTCAAACATTTTTTTGTATAACGCTTAGTTTAGCGGTAATTTGCGATTTTCTGTTTTTTTTTCTCTCACGGAAAACGTGAGAAAAATCGATTTTTTTAACATTTCGGTCTTAGTATGCATTTTTACGACAAAAGTGTATATAATTAAATTTATAGAAAATTAAAAGATCTACATCTTTTGTTTAGAGCATTTTTCTCTACAGAGCCTAGTTTAGCGTGAAAGCGTGATTTTCCGTATTTTGAAGCCAAACTGAGTTCGATTGTCATTTTGCGTCATTCACTCATGATTAAAATAAGGCTATGTTTTTGAGGTTAGTTTTTGTTCATTTCTAATGTTTTAATACTAATGTTAGGTTTATTGTTAATTATTTGCATTGGCAAGAGAAAGTTGTGTGAGTGTTTCACACCAGATTTTTGTTGTTTTTTCCTTCATTCTTTTACAAGTTTCACAAATTAATTAATTAATTGTGCCGCTTCTTAGAGGTTTACTACTAATTCTGTAGATTGGTTTATTACACACCCAACGATCCTGGCCAGTGGGGTGTTCACTATCATATCGTGTCCATTTAAACAAATGCACACGCGGATTATGCAATATTCTTCTCTTGAAAGAAACGTAAAGTTCTTCCCCTTAATAGAAATAATGGGAGCCAATTCCAAAAGATTCATTATATTCTATTGAAGAGAACACGTGCGAAGCAAACAACCAACTGATGTCTATTAATAAACATACAAACAATATCTGCCCATAACAGACAGGTGGAGTGTCAAATTATTTACACTCAATCTGTTCGTTGCAGGGCTAAAATAAATAGTTCTGTTTCTTATCACATGGTCAGTCAATTAAATGACTGAATCATTTAAGAACAGAAGAGGTAGAGGTGTACTGTGACCACTAATCAGAGTTATCTTCTCTGAAAGTAATGAATTTCATTGTACAGCCAGACCCTGTGGTGAATGAAGTGAAGGTGTCATTTACAGAGTGGAAAATATATGTTTTTCAGAGGGGCCCGGCATGCTGATAAGCGTACTTTTCCACTCAGTGAGGAAGGCAATGGTAAACCACCTCACTTCTCGTTTTACTTAGTGAAACCTCTACAGGTTCAAACCAGCCTTTCGTCTGTTGACCTAAACAACAACACAAACAATATCTACAATATTAATTAATTATAGTGAGTGGGAGTCATCAGTCATAACAATAAAGATGCGTTTACAAAATACAACTTTAAGGTTACAGATGGTGTGATTTGAAATAACGGACTAGGTCCAAGCAGCAATAATATTGCTTTGTTTTTGAAATTAACAACTTTAAAAAACGGATAGTAAAATTCCTTTGGAGAATATGAACATTGTAAAAAGCTATAAATTATTTTGTAATCGACCGCGTAAAAATTCTGAATTATTGCAACATTGTTGTACTCATGACAATTACCAAATTCTGCCGATTAAGTAATTTGCTTGACTTATATTGCAGATTTCCTCACGACAAACAACGCTTTTTCACTACAAGTGTACACACAACCGCGTTAATAAAATTTACAACCCGCACAATGTAAGCTGCAGAAGCTGAACCTGTTACAATGTTATAAAGCGTTGGTGTGAACACGCGTTCAAACAAAGTAATCGTTAACTTTTAACGAGAGGGAAATTTAAGTCATGAAACACAAGGTGCTTCGAAAACTGTAAAACATTACTGAAAATTTACTTTCATTTTCCGATCGATTTTCATTTATTCTGCGCAACAGAATTAATCTACACAATTACACCTGTGGTGTGTGAAACTCTAACACGACTTTATTTTGCCAAAGTAAATAATGAAAAACAATTTAATTTTAATCATACGTGAATGACGCGAATTGAAAATCAACCTCCGGTTCAACTTAAAAATACGAAAAATCACTAACTGACTTAACTAGGCTCTGTAAAAGAAAATGCTTGAAACAATTTTTAGTTTTTTACTTTCTCTTGCTTATATGAATACATAGGAAGGAAGTATTGTTTTCATGTCGATTTTCGGAATTTGTGTTCTCACCGGATATACTACACGTTTTCAAACTCCCTGAACCCAAAAAAAAAAAAATCTGGTGTGAAACACTCACACAACTTTCTCTTGCCAATGCAAATAATTAACAATAAACCTAACATTAGTATTAAAACATTAGAAATAAACAAAAACTAACCTCAAAAACATAACCTTATTTTAATCATGAGTGAATGACGCAAAATGACAATCGAACTCAGTTTGGCTTAAAAATACGGAAAATCACGCTTTCACGCTAAACTAGGCCTCTGTAGAGGAAAAATGCTCTAAACAAAAGTTGTAGATCTTTTTAATTTTCTATAACTTTTATTATATACACTTTTGTCGTAAAATGCATACTAAGACCGAAATGTTAAAAAAATCAGAAAATCGCAAATTACCGCTAAACTAAGCGTTATACAAAAAAATGTTTGAAACAGAAGTTGTAGGTTTTTAAATTCTCTACAACTTTTATTATATGTTTTTGCGCCAAAATTTATATTAAAGCGTAATCTTAAAAAAACAAACGTTTTTACGTGAAAACAGCCTCACCGAGAATTTCAGCAAACATGGCGCCTACCCTATCTTGTAGAGAATAAAAAATTGAGTAAAATAGGCGATTTTAAAAAAAAATCGTAGGACCAGTTTTTGAGAAAATCGCAAAAAACTGAAAAATTATACGAATAAACTACTACTTCCGGTTCACCGATTTTGATGAAAATGTTCGTGTCGCGTCCGGTAGTGGTATGTAACTTAAGTTTCAAGTTCGTACGATGTTCCGTTCTTGAGATATTCTGTTCACACACAGACCAATCGCTAAAAACATGTTTTTTGGGTTCAGGGGGTCTGAAAACGTGTAGATCCGGTGAAAACTCGATTTCGAAAAATCGACATGAAAACAATACTTTCCTTCCTATATATTCATTTAGGCAAGAGAAAGTAAAAAACATGTTTTTAACGATTGTTCTCTGTGTGAACGGAATATCTCAACAACGGATACGAAGTTGAAACTTGAAACTTAAGTAAGGTACCACTTGAGGACCCGAAACGAACATTTTCATCAAAATCGGTCAACCGAAAGTAGGAGTTTATTCGTGACATTTTTCACTTTTTTGCGATTTTCTCAAAAACTGGTCCTACGATTTTTTTTAAAATCGCCTTATTTACTCAATTTTTTATGTTCAACAAGATAGGGTAGGGCGCCATGTTTGCTGAAATTCTTGGTGAGGGTGTTTTCACGTAAAAAAATTGTTTTTTTTTAAGATTACGGCTTTAATATGCATTTTAGCGCAAACATTTACATAATATAGAGAATTTAAAATCCCACAACTTTTTGTTTCAAACATTTTTTTGTATAACGCTTAGTTTTAGGGGTAGTTAGCGGTTTTCTGTTTTTTTTCTCACAAAAACGTGTGAAAAATCAATTTTTTTAAGATTTCGGCCTTAGTATGCATTTTACGATAAAAATGTATATAATCAAATTTATAGGAAATTAAAAGATCTACAACTTTTATTTAAAGCATTTTTCTTTACAGAGCCTATAGTTTAGCGTGTGTAAGATTGATTTTCCGTATTTTTAAGCCAAACTGAGGTCGATTTTCATTTTGCGTCTTTCACTCATGATTAAAATTAGGTTTTGTTTATTGAGGTTAGTTCTTTGTTTATTTCTAAGGTTTTATAGGTTATATGGTTCAATTTTACATTGGCAAGAGAAAGTTGTGCGAGTGTTTCACACCAGATTTTTAGTGTTAAAACGATTTCTTTTTTTTTTTAATAAACATAAGTTAATAAAAATTAATTTTTAACTGGAAATTTTATTTTTCCGTAACGTTGGAATTTGGTCGGCAATGGCATGCTTTCCGAATTTTTTTTGTTTTTTTTTTTGTTTAACGTCCGACTGTTCTGCAATTGGTGCTAATTGCAGACGGTGAAGGATGAAATGATTTTTTACTTTCTCTTGCCTATATGAATATATAGGAAGGAAAGTATTGTTTTCATGTCGATTTTTCGAAATCGAGTTTTCACCGGATCTATACGTTTTCAGACCCCCTGAACCAAAAAACATGTTTTTAGCGATTGGTCTGTGTGTGTGTGTGTGTGTGTGTGTGTGTGTGTGTGTGTGTGTGTGTCTGTGTCTGTGTGTGTGTGTGAACAGAATATCTCAAGAACGGAACATTGTACGAACTTGAAACTTGAAACTTAAGTTACATACCACTACCGGACGCGACACGAACATTTTCATCAAAATCGGTCAACCGGAAGTAGTAGTTTATTCGTATAATTTTTCAGTTTTTTGCGATTTTCTCAAAAACTGGTCCTACGATTTTTTTTAAAATCGCCTATTTTACTCAATTTTCTATTCTCTACAAGATAGGGTAGGCGCCATGTTGCTGAAATTCTCGGTGAGGCCTGTTTTCACGTAAAAACGTTGTTTTTTTTAAGATTACGGCTTTAATATAAATTTTAGCGCAAAAACTTATATAATAAAAGTTGTAGAGAATTTAAAAACCTACAACTTCTGTTTCAAACATTTTTTTGTATAACGCTTAGTTTAGCGGTAATTTGCGATTTTCTGTTTTTTTTCTCACGAAAACGTGAGAAAAAATCGATTTTTTTAACATTTCGGTCTTAGTATGCATTTTACGACAAAAAGTGTATATAATTAAATTTATAGATAATTGAAAGATCTACAACTTTTGTTTAGAGCATTTTTCTCTACAGAGCCTAGTTTAGCGTGAAAGCGTGATTTTCCGTATTTTTAAGCCAAACTGAGTTCGATTGTCATTTTGCGTCATTCACTCATGATTAAAATAAGGTTATGTTTTTGAGGTTAGTTTTTGTTCATTTCTAATGTTTTAATACTAATGTTAGGTTTATTGTTAATTATTTATATTGGCAAGAGAAAGTTGTGTGAGTGTTTCACACCAGATTTTTGTAAGTATGAAAATATGCCGTGCCTGAATGGGATTCGAACCAAAGACCGCATGATGAAAGGCGAGCACGTTACCAACTACACCGATGCGGCCGGCCACTTTTCGAAATAAGGGCTGTCACTTTTTGTACACCCTTATTCAAATTAAATGCCCACTTCAGGCTCAAACTTTTAAATATTGTTTCAGCGCTGAAAGGGTTTATCTCATTTCCGAACATCACACCAATACGAAAAGTTTTCCACCAATTTACTGGGCACCGAGTACACAAAATTAGAAATAAGAGAGAGAGAGTTGTGTTAATATTATTATGTTTGGAGTAATTCCAAACAGTGTCAAAAACCCAGTGATGTAAAAATTAATGTAGAGTATTACGTACGTATTCAGTTCAAAGAATCTAAATAACTTCACCCTGAACTACGATAATCTCCTCTTTTCAGAAGTACTCTTAACACGTAAATTTTTTTGGCTCAAATTATTACTTTAGAAGCCCATACACTATTCGATCAACATTTCGCATGTATCCTGTTGAAACCGGAAGAATTCATGATTTAATCTTCTTCTTTTGCCCGTTTCGAACCTCTCAAACCTGCCCATCTCTTTCTACGCACTCTGATATGTG
>JAQMRL010000110.1:0-35483 GCA_035578175.1 Catonia carolina
ATTACATATAATTTAATGTAATTTAATGTATTTTAATGTTATTTAATGTAATTGAATGTAATTTAATGTAATTCAATGTAATTTAATGTAATTTAATATAATTTAATGTAATGTTATGTAATTAATTGTAACTTAATGTAATTAATTTAATGTAGTTAAATGTAATGTACAGTAATATAATGTAATTTAATGTAATTTAACGTAATTTAATATAATTTAATGTAATGTAATGTAATTAATTTAATGTAATTTAATGTAATTTAATGTAATGTAATGTAATTTAATGTAATTTAATGTAATGTAATGTAATTTAATGTAATTAATTGTAATAAAATGTAATTTAATGTAATTTAATGTAATTTAATGTAATGTAATGTAATTTAATTTAATGTAATGTAATTTAATGTAATTTAATGTACTTTAATGTAATTTAATGTAATTTAATGTAGTTTAATGTAATTGAATGTAATTTAATGTAATTTAATGTAATTTAATGTAATTTAATGTAATTTATTGTAATTGAATATAATTTAATGTAATGTAATGTAATTTAATGTAATTTAATTTATTTTAATGTAATTTAATGTATTTTAATGTAATGTAATGTAATTTAATGTAATTAAATGTAATTTATTGTAATTTAATGTAATTTAATGTAATTTAATGTAATGTAATGTAGTTTAATGTATTTTAATGTAATTAATTGTAATTTAATGTAATTTAATGTAATTTAATGTAATTTAATGTAATTTAATGTAATTTAATGTTTTTTAATGTAATTTAATGTAATTTAATGTAATTGAATGTAATTAAATGTAATTTAATGTAATTTAATGTAATGTAATGTAATTTAATGTAATTTAATGTAATTTAATGTAATTTAATGTAATGTAATGTAATTTGATGTAAATTATTGTAATTTAATGTAATTTAATGTAATGTAATGTAGTTTAATGTAATTTAATGTAATTAATTGTAATTTAATGTAATTTATTATAATTTAATGTAATTTAATGTAATTTAATGTAATTTAATGTTTTTTAATGTAATGTAATGTAATTTAATGTTATTTAATGTAATTTAATGTAATTCAATGTAATTTAATGTAATGTAATGAAATTTAATGTAATTTAATGTAATTTAATGTAATGTAATGTAATTTAATGTAATTTAATGTATTGTAATGTAATTTAATGTAATTTAATGTAATTGAATGTAATTTAATGTAATTAAATGTAATTTAATGTAATTATTTGTAATTTAATGTAATTTTATGTAATTAATTGTAATTTAATGTAATGTAAGGCAATGTAATTTAATGTAATTTAATGTAATTTAATGTAATTTAATGTAATTTAATGTAATGTAATGTAATTTAATGTAATGTAATGTAATTTAATGTAATTTAATGTAATGTAATGTAATTATATGTAATTTATGTAATTTAATGTAATTTAATGTAATTCAATGTAATTTAATGTAATTTAATATAATTTAATGTAATGTAATGTAATTAATTGTAACTTAATGTAATTAATTTAATGTAGTTAAATGTAATGTACAGTAATATAATGTAATTTAATGTAATTTAACGTAATTTAATGTAATTTAATGTAATGTAATGTAATTAATTTAATGTAATTTAATGTAATTTAGTGTAATTTAATGTAATGTAATGTAATTTAATGTAATTTAATGTAATGTAATGTAATTTAATGTAATTTAATGTAGAAAAATGTAATTTAATGTAATTTAATGTAATGTAATGTAATTTAATTTAATGTAATGTAATTTAATGTAATTTAATGTAATGTAATGTAATTTAATGTAATTTAATGTAATGTAATGTAATGTAATGTAATGTAATGTAATGTAATGTAATGTAATGTAATGTAATGTAATGTAATGTAATGTAATGTAATTTAATGTAATATAATGTAATGTAATTTAATGTAATGTAATTTAATGTAATTTAATGTAATGTAACGTAATGTAATTTAATGTAATGTAATGTAATTTAATGTAATTTAATGTAATTTAATGTAATGTAATGTAATGTAATTTAATGTAATTTAATGTAATTTAATGTAATTTAATGTAGTTAAATGTAATTTAATGTAATTTAATGTATTTTATTGTAATTTATTGTAAATTAATGTAATTTAATGTAATGTAATGTAATTTAATGTAATGTAGTGTAATTTAATGTAATTTAATGTAATTTAATGAAATGTAATGTAATTTAATGTAATTTAATGTATTTTAATGTATTGTAATGTAATGTAATGTAATTTAATGTAATGTAATGTATTTTAATGTAATTAAATGTAATGTAATGTAATGTAATGTAATGTAATGTAATGTAATTTAATGTAATTTAATGTAATTTAATGTAATTTAATGTAATGTAATGTAATTTAATGCAATTTAATGTAATTTAATGTAATGTAATGTAATGTAATGTAATGTAATGTAATTTAATGTAATGTAATGTAATTAATTGTAATTTAATGTAATGTAATGTAATTTAATGTAATGTTATGTAATGTAATGTAATGTAATGTAATGTAATGTAATGTAATTTAATTTAATGTAATGTAATTTAATGTCATTTAATGTAATTTAATGTAATTTAATGTAATTTAGTGTAATTAAATGTAATTTAATGTAATTTAATGTAATTTAATGTAATTTAATGTAGTTTAATGTAATTGAATGTAATTTAATGTAATTTAATGTAATTTAATGTAATTTAATGTAATTTAATGTAATTGAATATAATTTAATGTAATGTAATGTAATTTAATGTAATTTAATTTTTTTTAATGTAATTTAATGTATTTTAATGTATTGTAATGTAATTTAATGTAATTTAATGTAATTTATTGTAATTTAATGTAATTTAATGTAATTTAATGTAATGTAATGTAGTTTAATAGAATTTAATGTAATTAATTGTAATTTAATGTAATTTAATGTAATTTAATGTAATTTAATGTAGTTTAATGTTTTTTAATGTAATTTAATGTAATTTAATGTAATTGAATGTAATTTAATGTAATTTAATGTAATTAAATGTAATGTAATGTAATTTAATGTAATTTAATGTAATTTAATGTAATTTAATGTAATGTAATGTAATTTAATGTAATTTATTGTAATTTAATGTAATTTAATGTAATGTAATGTAGTTTAATGTAATTTAATGTAATTAATTGTAATTTAATGTAATTTAATATAATTTAATGTAATTTAATGTAATTTAATGTAATTAAATGTTTTTTAATGTAATGTAATGTAATTTAATGTAATATAATGTAATTTAATGTAATTTAATGTAATTCAATGTAATTTAATGTAATGTAATGAAATTTAATGTAATTTAATGTAATTTAATGTAATTTAATGTAATGTAATGTAATTTAATGTAATTTAATGTATTGTAATGTAATTTATTGTAATTTAATGTAATTGAATGTAATTTAATGTAATTTAATGTAATTTAATGTAATTATTTGTAATTTAATGTAATTAAATGTAATTAATTGTAATTTAATGTAATGTAAGGCAATGTAATTTAATGTAATTTAATGTAATGTAATGTAATTTAATGTAATTTAATGTAATTTAATGTAATTTAATGTAATGTAATGTAATTTAATGTAATGTAATGTAATTTAATGTAATTTAATGTAATGTAATGTAATTATATGTAATTTAATGTAATTTAATGTATTTTAATGTTATTTAATGTAATTGAATGTAATTTAATGTAATTCAATGTAATTTAATGTAATTTAATATAATTTAATGTAATGTAATGTAATTAATTGTAACTTAATGTAATTAATTTAATGTAGTTAAATGTAATGTACAGTAATATAATGTAATTTAATGTAATTTAACGTAATTTAATATAATTTAATGTAATGTAATGTAATTAATTTAATGTAATTTAATGTAATTTAATGTAATGTAATGTAATTTAATGTAATTTAATGTAATGTAATGTAATTTAATGTAATTAATTGTAATAAAATGTAATTTAATGTAATTTAATGTAATTTAATGTAATGTAATGTAATTTAATTTAATGTAATGTAATTTAATGTAATTTAATGTACTTTAATGTAATTTAATGTAATTTAATGTAGTTTAATGTAATTGAATGTAATTTAATGTAATTTAATGTAATTTAATGTAATTTAATGTAATTGAATATAATTTAATGTAATGTAATGTAATTTAATGTAATTTAATTTATTTTAATGTAATTTAATGTATTTTAATGTAATGTAATGTAATTTAATGTAATTTAATGTAATTTATTGTAATTTAATGTAATTTAATGTAATTTAATGTAATGTAATGTAGTTTAATGTATTTTAATGTAATTAATTGTAATTTAATGTAATTAAATGTAATTTAATGTAATTTAATGTAATTTAATGTAATTTAATGTAATTTAATGTTTTTTAATGTAATTTAATGTAATTTAATGTAATTGAATGTAGTTAAATGTAATTTAATGTAATTTAATGTAATGTAATGTAATTTAATGTAATTTAATGTAATTTAATGTAATTAAATGTAATGTAATGTAATTTAATGTAAATTATTGTAATTTAATGTAATTTAATGTAATGTAATGTAGTTTAATGTAATTTAATGTAATTAATTGTAATTTAATGTAATTTATTATAATTTAATGTAATTTAATGTAATTTAATGTTTTTTAATGTAATGTAATGTAATTTAATGTTATTTAATGTAATTTAATGTAATTCAATGTAATTTAATGTAATGTAATGAAATTTAATGTAATTTAATGTAATTTAATGTAATGTAATGTAATTTAATGTAATTTAATGTATTGTAATGTAATTTAATGTAATTTAATGTAATTGAATGTAATTTAATGTAATTAAATGTAATTTAATGTAATTATTTGTAATTTAATGTAATTTAATGTAATTAATTGTAATTTAATGTAATGTAAGGCAATGTAATTTAATGTAATTTAATGTAATTTAATGTAATTTAATGTAATTTAATGTAATGTAATGTAATTTAATGTAATGTAATGTAATTTAATGTAATTTAATGTAATGTAATGTAATTATATGTAATTTATGTAATTTAATGTAATTTAATGTAATTCAATGTAATTTAATGTAATTTAATATAATTTAATGTAATGTAATGTAATTAATTGTAACTTAATGTAATCACATATCAGAGTGCGTATGTAATGTACAGTAATATAATGTAATTTAATGTAATTTAACGTAATTTAATGTAATTTAATGTAATGTAATGTAATTAATTTAATGTAATTTAATGTAATTTAGTGTAATTTAATGTAATGTAATGTAATTTAATGTAATTTAATGTAATGTAATGTAATTTAATGTAATTTAATGTAAAAAAATGTAATTTAATGTAATTTAATGTAATGTAATGTAATTTAATTTAATGTAATGTAATTTAATGTAATTTAATGTAATGTAATGTAATTTAATGTAATTTAATGTAATGTAATGTAATGTAATGTAATGTAATGTAATGTAATGTAATGTAATGTAATGTAATGTAATGTAATGTAATGTAATGTAATGTAATTTAATGTAATTTAATGTAATGTAATTTAATGTAATGTAATTTAATGTAATTTAATGTAATGTAACGTAATGTAATTTAATGTAATGTAATGTAATTTAATGTAATTTAATGTAATTTAATGTAATGTAATGTAATGTAATTTAATGTAATTTAATGTAATTTAATGTAGTTAAATGTAATTTAATGTAATTTAATGTATTTTATTGTAATTTATTGTAAAAATATGTAATTTAATGTAATGTAATGTAATTTAATGTAATGTAGTGTAATTTAATGTAATTTAATGTAATTTAATGAAATGTAATGTAATTTATTGTAATTTAATGTAATTTAATGTATTGTAATGTAATGTAATGTAATTTAATGTAATGTAATGTATTTTAATGTAATTAAATGTAATGTAATGTAATGTAATGTAATGTAATGTAATGTAATGTAATGTTATTTAATGTAATGTAATGTAATTTAATGTAATTTAATGTAATGTAATGTAATTTAATGTAATGTAATGTAATGTAATGTAATGTAATGTAATGTAATGTAATGTAATTTAATTTAATGTAATGTAATTTAATGTAATTTAATGCAATTTAATGTAATTTAATGCAATTAAATGTAATTTAAAGTAATTTAATGTAATTTAATGTAATTTAATGTAATTTAATGTAATTTAATGTAATTTAATGTATATTAATGTAATTTAATGTAATTTAATGTAATTTAATGTAATTTAATGTAATTTAATGTAGTTTAATGTAATTGAAGGTAATTTTAATGTAATTTAATGTAATTTAATGTAATTTAATGTAATTTAATGTAATTTATTGTAATTTAATGTAATTTAGTGTAGCGTAATGCAATGTAATTTAATGTAATTTAATATAATGTAATGTAATTTAATGTAGTTTAATGTAATTTAATGTAATTTAATGTAATATAATGTAATGTAATGTAATTTAATGTAATTTAATGTAATTTAATGTAATATAATGTAACGTGATGTAACTTAAAGTAATTTAATGTAATTGAATGTAATTTAATGTAATTGAATGTAATTTAATGTAATTTAATGTAATTTAATGTAATTTAATGTAATTATTTGTAATTTAATGTAATTTAATGTAATTAATTGTAATTTAATGTAATGTAATGCAATGTAATGTAATGCTAGAAGGCCTGGCTAAGTTGCATTTTTGCGATTTTACAACGGCGCATCTAACTGATGCGGTCCCGGCGCGATCGGACTAAAGGGAAAGAAAAAAAATTATTTTTTTTTCTCGTATGGCATGATCAGTGCAAGGCCCGAGCGCTCGGCCCGAGGCGAGTCCGCCTGCTACCGAACATTCCATACGGGAGCGATCATCTCATACGAAAAGCTCGTATGGCATGAGCAGGGCCCGGCGGGCGAAGAAGGCCCTACTAGGCGAGGCCGCCTGCTACCGAACATTTCATACGGGAGCAATCATCTCATACGGAAAAAAAAACGGTTTTTGGCTTGTAGCGGCCGAACGGAAGGAGCTAGAAGGCCTGGCTAAGTTGCATTTTTGCGATTTTACAACGGCGCATCTAACTGGCGCGGTCCCGGCGCGATCGGACTAAAGGGAAAGAAAAAAAATTTTTTTTTTTCTCGTATGGCATGATCAGTGCAAGGCCCGAGCGCTAGGCCCGAGGCGAGTCCGCCTGCTACCGAACATTCCATACGGGAGCGATCATCTCATACGAAAAGCTCGTATGGCATGAGCAGGGCCCGGCCGGCGAAGAAGGCCCTACTAGGCGAGGCCGCCTGCTACCGAACATTTCATACGGGAGCAATCATCTCATACGGAAAAAAAAACGGTTTTTGGCTTGAAGCGGCCGAACGGAAGAAGCTAGAAAGCCTGGCTAAGTTGCATTTTTGCGATTTTACAACGGCGCATCTAACTGGCGCGGTCCCGGCGCGATCGGACTAAAGGGAAAGAAAAAAAATTTTTTTTTTTTTCTCGTATGGCATGATCAGTGCAAGGCCTGAGCGCTCGGCCCGAGGCGAGTCCGCCTGCTACCGAACATTCCATACGGGAGCGATCATCTCATACGAAAAGCTCGTATGGGCATGAGCAGGGCCCGGCCGGCGAAGAAGGCCCTACTAGGCGAGGCCGCCTGCTACCGAACATTTCATACGGGAGCAATCATCTCATACGGAAAAAAAAAGGTTTTTGGCTTGTAGCGGCCGAACGGAAGGAGCTAGAAATCCTGGCTAAGTTGCATTTTTGCGATTTTACAACGGCGCATCTAACTGGCGCGGTCCCGGCGCGATCGGACTAAAGGGAAAGAAACAAAATTTTTTTTTTCTCGTATGGCATGATCAGTGCAAGGCCCGAGCGCTCGGCCCGAGGCGAGTCCGCCTGCTACCGAACATTCTATACGGGAGCGATCATCTCATACGAAAAGCTCGTATGGCATGAGCAGGGCCCGGCCGGCGAAGAAGGCCCTACAAGGCGAGGCCGCCTGCTACCGAACATTTCATACGGGAGCAATCATCTCATACGGGAAAAAAAACGGTTTTTGGCTTGTAGCGGCCGAACGGAAGGAGCTAGAAGGCCTGGCTAAGTTGCATTTTTGCGATTTTACAACGGCGCATCTAACTGGCGCGGTCCCGGCGCGATCGGACTAAAGGGAAAGAAAAAAAATTTTTTTTTTTCTCGTATGGCATGATCAGTGCAAGGCCCGAGCGCTAGGCCCGAGGCGAGTCCGCCTGCTACCGAACATTCCATACGGGAGCGATCATCTCATACGAAAAGCTCGTATGGCATGAGCAGGGCCCGGCCGGCGAAGAAGGCCCTACTAGGCGAGGCCGCCTGCTACCGAACATTTCATACGGGAGCAATCATCTCATACGGAAAAAAAAAACGGTTTTTGGCTTGAAGCGGCCGAACGGAAGGAGCTAAAAAGCCTGGCTAAGTTGCATTTTTGCGATTTTACAACGGCGCATCTAACTGGCGCGGTCCCGGCGCGATCGGACTAAAGGGAAAGAAAAAAAATTTTTTTTTTTTCTCGTATGGCATGATCAGTGCAAGGCCTGAGCGCTCGGCCCGAGGCGAGTCCGCCTGCTACCGAACATTCCATACGGGAGCGATCATCTCATACGAAAAGCTCGTATGGCATGAGCAGGGCCCGGCCGGCGAAGAAGGCCCTACTAGGCGAGGCCGCCTTCTACCGAACATTTCATACGGGAGCAATCATCTCATACGGAAAAAAAAAAGGTTTTTGGCTTGTAGCGGCCGAACGGAAGGAGCTAGAAATCCTGGCTAAGTTGCATTTTTGCGATTTTACAACGGCGCATCTAACTGGCGCGGTCCCGGCGCGATCGGACTAAAGGGAAAGAAACAAAATTTTTTTTTTCTCGTATGGCATGATCAGTGCAAGGCCCGAGCGCTCGGCCCGAGGCGAGTCCGCCTGCTACCGAACATTCTATACGGGAGCGATCATCTCATACGAAAAGCTCGTATGGCATGAGCAGGGCCCGGCCGGCGAAGAAGGCCCTACAAGGCGAGGCCGCCTGCTACCGAACATTTCATACGGGAGCAATCATCTCATACGGGAAAAAAAACGGTTTTTGGCTTGTAGCGGCCGAACGGAAGGAGCTAGAAGGCCTGGCTAAGTTGCATTTTTGCGATTTTACAACGGCGCATCTAACTGGCGCGGTCCCGGCGCGATCGGACTAAAGGGAAAGAAAAAAAATTTTTTTTTTTTCTCTTTTGGCATGATCAGTGCAAGGCCCGAGCGCTCGGCCCGAGGCGAGTCCGCCTGCTACCGAACATTCCATACGGGAGCGATCATCTCATACGAAAAGCTCGTATGGCATGAGCAGGGCCCGGCCGGCGAAGAAGGCCCTACTAGGCGAGGCCGCCTGCTACCGAACATTTCATACGGGAGCAATCATCTCATACGGAAAAAAAAAACGGTTTTTGGCTTGTAGCGGCCGAACGGAAGGAGCTACAAGGCCTGGCTAAGTTGCATTTTTGCGATTTTACAACGGCGCATCTAACTGGCGCGGTCCCGGCGCGATCGGACTAAAGGGAAAGAAAAAAAATTTTTTTTTTTTCTCGTATGGCATGATCAGTGCAAGGCCCGAGCGCTCGGCCCGAGGCGAGTCCGCCTGCTACCGAACATTCCATACGGGAGCGATCATCTCATACGAAAAGCTCGTATGGCATGAGCAGGGACCGGCCGGCGAAGAAGGCCCTACTAGGCGAGGCCGCCTGCTACCGAACATTTCATACGGGAGCAATCATCTCATACGGAAAAAAAAACGGTTTTTGGCTTGTAGCGGCCGAACGGAAGGAGCTAGAAGGCCTGGCTAAGTTGCATTTTTGCGATTTTACAACGGCGCATCTAACTGGCGCGGTCCCGGCGCGATCGGACTAAAGGGAAAGAAAAAAAATTTTTTTTTTTTCTCGTATGGCATGATCAGTGCAACGCCCGAGCGCTCGGCCCGAGGCGAGTCCGCCTGCTACCGAACATTCCATACGGGAGCGATCATCTCATACGAAAAGCTCGTATGGCATGAGCAGGGCCCGGCCGGCGAAGAAGGCCCTACTAGGCGAGGCCGCCTGCTACCGAACATTTCATACGGGAGCAATCATCTCATACGGAAAAAAAAACGGTTTTTGGCTTGTAGCGGCCGAACGGAAGGAGCTAGAAGGCCTGGCTAAGTTGCATTTTTGCGATTTTACAACGGCGCATCTAACTGGCGCGGTCCCGGTGCGATCGGACTAAAGGGAAAGAAAAAAAATTTTTTTTTTTTCTCTTTTGGCATGATCAGTGCAAGGCCCGAGCGCTCGGCCCGAGGCGAGTCCGCCTGCTACCGAACATTCCATACGGGAGCGATCATCTCATACGAAAAGCTCGTATGGCATGAGCAGGGCCCGGCCGGCGAAGAAGGCCCTACTAGGCGAGGCCGCCTGCTACCGAACATTTCATACGGGAGCAATCATCTCATACGGGAAAAAAAACGGTTTTTGGCTTGTAGCGGCCGAACGGAAGGAGCTAGAAGGCCTGGCTAAGTTGCATTTTTGCGATTTTACAACGGCGCATCTAACTCGCGCGGTCCCGGCGCGATCGGACTAAAGGGAAAGAAAAAAAATTTTTTTTTTTTCTCGTATGGCATGATCAGTGCAAGGCCCAAGCGCTCGGCCGAGGCGAGTCCGCCTGCTACCGAACATTCCATACGGGAGCGATCATCTCATACGAAAAGCTCGTATGGCATGAGCAGGGCCCGGCCGGCGAAGAAGGCCCTACTAGGCGAGGCCGCCTGCTACCGAACATTTCATACGGGAGCAATCATCTCATACGGGAAAAAAAAACGGTTTTTGGCTTGTAGCGGCCGAACGGAAGGAGCTAGAAGGCCTGGCTAAGTTGCATTTTTGCGATTTTACAACGGCGCATCTAACTGGCGCGGTCCCGGCGCGATCGGACTAAAGGGAAAGAACTAACATTTTTTTTTTTTTCTCGTATGGCATGATCAGTGCAAGGCCCGAGCGCTCGGCCCGAGGCGAGTCCGCCTGCTACCGAACATTCCATACGGGAGCGATCATCTCATACGAAAAGCTCGTATGGCATGAGCAGGGCCCGGCCGGCGAAGAAGGCACTACTAGGCGAGGCCGCCTGCTACCGAACATTTCATACGGGAGCAATCATCTCATACGGAAAAAAAAACGGTTTTTGGCTTGTAGCGGCCGAACGGAAGGAGCTAGAAAGCCTGGCTAAGTTGCATTTTTGCGATTTTACAACGGCGCATCTAACTGGCGCGGTCCCGGCGCGATCGGACTAAAGGGAAAGAAAAAAAATTTTTTTTTTTTCTCGTATGGCATGATCAGTGCAAGGCCCGAGCGCTCGGCCCGAGGCGAGTCCGTTTGCTACCGAACATTCCATACGGGAGCGATCATCTCATACGAAAAGCTCGTATGGCATGAGCAGGGCCCGGCCGGCGAAGAAGGCCCTACTAGGCGAGGCCGCCTCCTACCGAACATTTCATACGGGAGCAATCATCTCATACGGAAAAAAAAAACGGTTTTTGGCTTGTAGCGGCCGAACGGAAGGAGCTAGAAATCCTGGCTAAGTTGCATTTTTGCGATTTTACAACAGCGCATCTAACTGGCGCGGTCCCGGCGCGATCGGACTAAAGGGAAAGAAACAAAATTTTTTTTTTTCTCGTATGGCATGATCAGTGCAAGGCCCGAGCGCTCGGCCCGAGGCGAGTCCGCCTGCTACCGAACATTCAATACGGGAGCGATCATCTCATACGAAAAGCTCGTATGGCATGAGCAGGGCCCGGCCGGCGAAGAAGGCCCTACTAGGCGAGGCCGCCTGCTACCGAACATTTCATACGGGAGCAATCATCTCATACGGGAAAAAAAACGGTTTTTGGCTTGTAGCGGCCGAACGGAAGGAGCTAGAAGGCCTGGCTAAGTTGCATTTTTGCGATTGTACAACGGCGCATCTAACTGGCGCGGTCCCGGCGCGATCGGACTAAAGGGAAAGAAAAAAAATTTTTTTTTTTTCTCGTATGGCATGATCAGTGCAAGGCCCGAGCGCTCGGCCCGAGGCGAGTCCGCCTGCTACCTAACATTCCATACGGGAGCGATCATCTCATACGAAAAGCTCGTATGGCATGAGCAGGGCCCGGCCGGCGAAGAAGGCCCTACTAGGCGAGGCCGCCTGCTACCGAACATTTCATACGGGAGCAATCATCTCATACGGAAAAAAAAACGGTTTTTGGCTTGTAGCGGCCGAACGGAAGGAGCTAGAAGGCCTGGCTAAGTTGCATTTTTGCGATTTTACAACGGCGCATCTAACTGGCGCGGTCCCGGCCCGATCGGACTAAAGGGAAAGAAAAAAAATTTTTTTTTTTTCTCGTATGGCATGATCAGTGCAAGGCCCGAGCGCTCGGCCCGAGGCGAGTCCGCCTGCTACCGAACATTCCATACGGGAGCGATCATCTCATACGAAAAGCTCGTATGGCATGAGCAGGGCCCGGCCGGCGAAGAAGGCCCTACTAGGCGAGGCCGCCTGCTACCGAACATTTCATACGGGAGCAATCATCTCATACGGAAAAAAAAACGGTTTTTGGCTTGTAGCGGCCGAACGGAAGGAGCTAGAAGGCCTGGCTAAGTTGCATTTTTGCGATTTTACAACGGCGCATCTAACTGGCGCGGTCCCGGCCCGATCGGACTAAAGGGAAAGAAAAAAAATTTTTTTTTTTTCTCGTATGGCATGATCAGTGCAAGGCCCGAGCGCTCGGCCCGAGGCGAGTCCGCCTGCTACCGAACATTCCATACGGGAGCGATCATCTCATACGAAAAGCTCGTATGGCATGAGCAGGGCCCGGCCGGCGAAGAAGGCCCTACTAGGCGAGGCCGCCTGCTACCGAACATTTCATACGGGAGCAATCATCTCATACGGAAAAAAAAACGGTTTTTGGCTTGTAGCGGCCGAACGGAAGGAGCTAGAAGGCCTGGCTAAGTTGCATTTTTGCGATTTTACAACGGCGCATCTAACTGGCGCGGTCCCGGCCCGATCGGACTAAAGGGAAAGAAAAAAAATTTTTTTTTTTTCTCGTATGGCATGATCAGTGCAAGGCCCGAGCGCTCGGCCCGAGGCGAGTCCGCCTGCTACCGAACATTCCATACGGGAGCGATCATCTCATACGAAAAGCTCGTATGGCATGAGCAGGGCCCGGCCGGCGAAGAAGGCCCTACTAGGCGAGGCCGCCTGCTACCGAACATATCATACGGGAGCAATCATCTCATACGGAAAAAAAAACGGTTTTTGGCTTGTAGCGGCCGAACGGAAGGAGCTAGAAGGCCTGGCTAAGTTGCATTTTTGCGATTTTACAACGGCGCATCTAACTGGCGCGGTCCCGGCGCGATCGGACTAAAGGGAAAGAAAAAAAATTTTTTTTTTTTCTCGTATGGCATGATCAGTGCAAGGCCCGAGCGCTCGGCCCGAGGCGAGTCCGCCTGCTACCGAACATTCCATACGGGAGCGATCATCTCATACGAAAAGCTCGTATGGCATGAGCAGGGCCCGGCCGGCGAAGAAGGCCCTACTAGGCGAGGCCGCCTGCTACCGAACATTTCATACGGGAGCAATCATCTCATACGGAAAAAAAAACGGTTTTTGGCTTGTAGCGGCCGAACGGAAGGAGCTAGAAGGCCTGGCTAAGTTGCATTTTTGCGATTTTACAACGGCGCATCTAACTGGCGCGGTCCCGGCGCGATCGGACTAAAGGGAAAGAAAAAAAATTTTTTTTTTTTCTCGTATGGCATGATCAGTGCAAGGCCCGAGCGCTCGGCCCGAGGCGAGTCCGCCTGCTACCGAACATTCCATACGGGAGCGATCATCTCATACGAAAAGCTCGTATGGCATGAGCAGGGCCCGGCCGGCGAAGAAGGCCCTACTAGGCGAGGCCGCCTGCTACCGAACATTTCATACGGGAGCAATCATCTCATACGGAAAAAAAAACGGTTTTTGGCTTGTAGCGGCCGAACGGAAGGAGCTAGAAGGCCTGGCTAAGTTGCATTTTTGCGATTTTACAACGGCGCATCTAACTGGCGCGGTCCCGGCGCGATCGGACTGAAGGGAAAGAAAAAAAATTTTTTTTTTTTCTCGTATGGCATGATCAGTGCAAGGCCCGAGCGCTCGGCCCGAGGCGAGTCCGCCTGCTACCGAACATTCCATACGGGAGCGATCATCTCATACGAAAAGCTCGTATGGCATGAGCAGGGCCCGGCCGGCGAAGAAGGCCCTACTAGGCGAGGCCGCCTGCTACCGAACATTTCATACGGGAGCAATCATCTCATACGGAAAAAAAAACGGTTTTTGGCTTGTAGCGGCCGAACGGAAGGAGCTAGAAGGCCTGGCTAAGTTGCATTTTTGCGATTTTACAACGGCGCATCTAACTGGCGCGGTCCCGGCGCGATCGGACTAAAGGGAAAGAAAAAAAATTTTTTTTTTTTCTCGTATGGCATGATCAGTGCAAGGCCCGAGCGCTCGGCCCGAGGCGAGTCCGCCTGCTACCGAACATTCCATACGGGAGCGATCATCTCATACGAAAAGCTCGTATGGCATGAGCAGGGCCCGGCCGGCGAAGAAGGCCCTACTAGGCGAGGCCGCCTGCTACCGAACATTTCATACGGGAGCAATCATCTCATACGGAAAAAAAAACGGTTTTTGGCTTGTAGCGGCCGAACGGAAGGAGCTAGAAGGCCTTAATAAGTTGCATTTTTGCGATTTTACAACGGCGCATCTAACTGGCGCGGTCCCGGCGCGATCGGACTAAAGGGAAAGAAAAAAAATTTTTTTTTTTTCTCGTATGGCATGATCAGTGCAACGCCCGAGCGCTCGGCCCGAGGCGAGTCCGCCTGCTACCGAACATTCCATACGGGAGCGATCATCTCATACGAAAAGCTCGTATGGCATGAGCAGGGCCCGGCCGGCGAAGAAGGCCCACCTAGGCGAGGCCGCCTGCTACCGAACATTTCATACGGGAGCAATCATCTCATACGGAAAAAAAACGGTTTTTGGCTTGTAGCGGCCGAACGGAAGGAGCTAGAAGGCCTGGCTAAGTTGCATTTTTGCGATTTTACAACGGCGCATCTAACTGGCGCGGTCCCGGCGCGATCGGACTAAAGGGTGTAATGAATTTCTAAGATTTTGTCTCCAAAATCTTCTCAATTCATTTACAATCCCGTTTTTTTTGATTTTGTGCCGGATTTATTATATTTTAAGGGTTATGTAATTTTCTTCATTAAATCTAATTATTTTATTCATTTATTTCCAGTTGGTTTTATTTCATTAGATTTTTATTCCGTATTTTAATTTACGTTTTTAATTCTTAGGCTTACGTCCGGTGTCCGATTGCATTTTTGTCGCTGCTTCTTTATTGTTCAGTTGCTAACACGTGTAATTTGTATCTCTCTCTCTTTCTATCTTACACGATTGATTCTCTCTCTCTCTCTCTCTCTGTTACTGTCGTTTTAATTCTTTCATATATTTTTCCTCGTTTAAATTTATAGTATTTCCGATGTATCGGCATTTTTCGCAGCCTCGAACGCTTCCATTCGTGAACGTTAGGGGAATGACCTTTTTTGCTTTTGTGTGCGTTGAGTTTTTACGCCTTGTCTTGGACAGGATGGCGAGCCGATAGGATCAAAATTTTTCAGGTAAATAATTTTTCTTTCCCAATATGGGAAAATTACCTAAATTTAAATTTAAGTACCATGTTTAATAATTTTTCAGGTTTAACTTAAACAATTTTTTTTTTAATCTATTTTTTTATTAAATTTAAATTCATAATGTTTCTTAATATTATTATGGTGTTTTAAATATCCTATTTATAAATAAATCTCTCTTTTTCTTTTTTTTAAATTTTTTTAAATAGTTTTAAGTAACAAAACATTATCTAATTTCAGTATCTTTCGTTTTCTTTTAAATTATTTAAATCTTTAAAATATGACATTTTTTTCTTTTTAAACTCTTGTTCAATGGCCACTGAATTACTTAAATTTTTCTAAGTAATTCTTTTACTAAATTTCAACTCACAATTTGTTTTTTTTTATGTCTTAATTTTATTTAGTTTTCCCCAAAAAAATAAATACATTTCTGTATTTATTTTTCTTCACTTAATCATTTATTAAACTCTGCCCAAGAGATTTCTTTTCCCGTTTCAGTCCAAGGACTTTAAAAATAGTTTTGTTTTCTTAAATGTTCCTATTAATTTATTATTATTAATTTTAAGTATTTTTCTATAGTTAAATCAAGTTTTGTTAATATTAAAGTTTTTTTCCAAATTTTATTTTATTTTTCTTAAACTGTATTGTTATTTAACCAATTTTTTTTTTAAATTCTATACGAATTAACCGTTTACTTAAATTCATAATATTATTTATTTTACTTAGTTTTTTAGTTATTCTTTAATAAATTATTTTAGCTACTCATTAATTTTTTTATTATTTTCTTTCTGTGTAAAATGTCATTGTGTCTAGACCTGTGTGGTTATTCAACCAAACCATCGCAGTACTAAAAGCGAGTTTTTACCATCAATAGAGCTACGTTATTCAAATCTGGGTTGCCAATAATCCCCTGAGTCCAATTTCAGCGTCTGGTTGGATTCTAAAATTGGATGGTGGAAGCCCCCGCATTATCTCTGCAAAACACCTTACACAAATGGTGCAGTTCGCCGTGCTTTATGTAACTTCATTTTTACTACAAAAAAATGGTTTTACTACTTCATTTTTATACTACATAATTTGGTGGAGTAGCGCCGTGATTTTTGATTCAATGACAAGACACATGATTTTAAAATTTTTGTTAGTTACATTTACTACCTATATTGCTAAGCTAAGTTACATGTTAATTTTAATATATTAAATTTTTTAATTATGGTATTTTAAGCGTTTTTCAGGTTAGGAATAATTGAGGGATGTTTCTATAAGTAACAAATACTGTATTTTTTTCTCTTACTTGACTTCTATTCAGAGATTTCGTTTACAATATTATGCCTTTGTCCAAAGATAGATTTTGTTATATTTTTATAAGGGGTTACCTGCACCCGACCCTTCGTTGGTTTACATCGGGCAGTTTTTAGGCCTTGGTCTCCTAAACCTGTTCTATGTTCATTGTTCTATCCCCTTCTATTTGAAACTTTTGGTTTCAACATTAGTCAGTCTGGTGCAATTTTGCGTTTCTATTCAGTACCGATACGTCTTGTGGATGTTGCAGGTTGGTTCAATTTGTTTTCTGTATTGTTTCTTTTGTTATTTCACCTATTGCTTTGCAGTTACTATCAGTTTTTAACCATACTACTTGTTTTATTGTTTGTTCACTTTAGGTTTTATTGTATCTGATTTTCAGGCCTTTCTAATGCACTTTCTTTTTTCATTAAATGTCTTCTAAGTTACATTAGGTTTTTCTATCATTTTCTGTAATATCTCCTAATAAATAATATAACTATGTTTTCAAATTAATTATTTGTATTGTTTGCATATATTTACTTATTTGTTAATAAAATTTTACATATTTTCAGGTGGTAATATAAATTTTTGCTGTTGTTATAATTACAGTTAAGCTATTTCTATGCGTAAATAGCTGTTAACAGCAGAATAAGTTCTGTACTATTATTCAGTGTTTTGCCTTTGCAATCCAATATATACAGAAGTATTTGTGTGGAAAATTATTTATGAAGTTTTTCGTCACGACTGGATGTTTCTTAATTTAATGAAATAACTAATTTATAAAATTATGATAATTTTTACAGCGGTTTATTACCGAATTATTGCTCAATTTTAGGTGCATTTTATAAAGCTCAACACTATGTACCTACGTTAAATTTGGGTGTTTTTTTTAAACAGTTTAACTTCATGCAAAATTTTCAGTTGCCGTCAGTGGCGAATTGGTCCAACTCATATTTGGCCATTAAATTTTTCAAATTACTTTTAATTAGTATTTAAAATTTTAGGTCATAAAACTCAAACTAATATATGTTTTTTTTTGTTTTTGCATAAAATACCAGGGTAATTGCCTGAAAGAAAGCAGAGATCATTCTTAAGAATACTAAGTCAACACAGTTTTCATTGCATTACCAGAACAGCTGTTTCATTCGGACAAGACAGTTCAATCAACTCTATATTCTACAGGAATCTTTGTACTAAGTATTAGTAAAACAATAGCAAGTATAAACAATTCATTTTACACTCATAATTTTTATATTCAGTTTTAATGATTACTATGTGTTTATTTTTTCTATGTAATTTTACGCCTAACGTTACCGATTTTATATAATCTGTTTTCATTTTTATATACTTTAATACATAACTTCTCATGTACGTAGATTTATTTACGCGTTATCTCGCTTCTGGTTACATGTTATTTCACTTCATATGGTCATTTTATTAGTTTTTCTATAATGTACTTTTACGGGTTTTAATTTTCGCGTTTTTTTTTTCACAATTTCTTCCCACAAATGTTGACTTTTTGTTTTCAAGTATTACAGCTGTTATTTTTCTTTCCAATCCATATTTCAATTTAGTTTTTTCTGACCCTTTAATTTTGGCTCTTCTCTGTTCATTTTATTCAGTCACTATTTTCCTCCTGTAATAAGTTTATAATTCTTTTTCTTCATGCCTATTTTTTTTGTAGGTTTTATCATGCCTATGTTTGTTATCTTACAGAAATTGTCTTATCTACTTGACTATTTTATTTATCCAGTGTTTAATAAACATGAAATAGGTAGCTTCTTAAGAACTGTATTATGAATTAATTTTTTAAATTAATTTTGAATTTAAATTAAAATTTTACATGATTTGATGATACCATTTCCAAAGTGCTGTTCGCACTGAATTTTATTAATCTAAATTTTATTTAAAATGAAAGTTCAATCACCTTCACACTTTATAAATATAACTACTGTTGTTACAAATTTAATATTACATTTTATTCATTATCATTTAAAACTTGCTTATGGATTTGTTATGTTAAACAGTTCTTAATGAGTGACGATTTCATGATTATTTTCCTGTCATTTTGAATTTTATTTGGGTTTTTAAACTTAATTTAGATTTTAGGGTTTTAGATGATACATTTACCTATATTTCAGTTAGGTTATAATTATCCTAAGTTCATAGAATTATTTCTAGTTTTTATAATATTCATGACTATTCGACTCTGGGTTTCTTGATCTGTGGTTTTTATTCTTATTATACATTAGATTTTACAATTAATTTTTGATGCATATTTTATTTCTATAATTACCAATGCTTCAGTTATATTCTCATTATTTTAACATTCTGATTCAATTTACATTAGATTTTACAACAATTTTCATTTTTGGACGATGTGATTTTCTCTTATTTTATTTATTTATTCATTACTGACTCTTTTCTTAATGTCTCAATTTAGTGACCAGTTTTCACTAGGCATTCGATTTTACTGTAGTTACATTTTTATCTTTTATTTTGATGCTTTGAATTTTATTAATAGGTTTACCTTTTATAAGATGTTTCTTTTATTATTTACTTCATGTTGTTCTCAATCCGTCATCGTACCTCAACAAGTTTTACCTATATTTCCCAATTTTCTTCACAAACAGTTAGTTTTCTGAAGTACTTTCCATTTTATTCTTATTTAATGTTAGGTAGCCTTCAGTATGTTTCATTAGTGTCAGCTGTTTTTCATTCATTTTTACCAGTTTACTTTCATTTCACATATTTTTATTTAAGTTACTTTTCTTCCATGAGTTTTCACACTTCGGAAAGCTCCTAGGGACGCCTAATTGTGTTCAGTTTGTATTGAGGGGTAGCTTCCTTCGATCCCTTACCTTGTCCTTGTGTTTTTCCAATGTCTTCCATTTGCCCTACCTTGATTGAGTACAAGGCCTTATTCTTTGCCTACCTTCTCGGATTGGGATTCCGAGAAGCGAGGTGTTTATCCCACTGATGGGGTTTTGTATGCAATCAAGATTGTATGTGATGGATGAATGCAAATGAATGTTGGCTGTCTCTGATTGTGTGATTGCGTGTGTGTTTGTGAGCGTTTGAATCAGGGGGCAATCGTAGTGCATTTTTCCTTCTATCCTTTTTTGTTGTTTCTCCAAATTTTTGCCCGACGTGTGTCCGTTCTTCTTGTTTTTGGATTTCTTTACTCTGTTTCCTGCCCATTTTTGTCCGGAGTTAACTTTCCGTTGATTCATGAAACTCGTTTCTAAATTTTCAGGTATTTTTCCTAAATTTTCACACCACATACAATGTCCTGTTAGGATTTTCTTCGCTATCCCTAGATTTTTTTTTCAATAATTAGAATGAGGTACGACTTGTTTGAAGACTTGTTAGCTTTTTATTAGGTTTCCTACCTTTGTAAACACCTTGTATGCTAATTTTGTTTATTTTATTTTTCCTTATATCCATGCCCTTACTTTTCCTATTAATTTTTTTTTAGAATTTGTCGTGAGTTTATCCCATTCCATTCCTTCCACTTCTAAATATATTCATTTTACATTGCTGTTCTCAGATTTTACTACAACATAATTAGATTTAAGTTAGTGATAACATTATTTTCAGTCTTCATTTTAGTTTTTAAGCCACTCCAACGATGGATGATTTTATTATTTTATTATTTATGAATCTCAAGTACAAGGAAGTCATGGTTTCTGGCATCCGCCAGAAAGGAACCTTGTGCCCTCTGTGTCTAGGATCTGGCTAGACATAGTTACATTAGTGCATCACCTTCAGCGCAATGTTTTTAATCTTCAGCAGTCACCCGTTAAACAATTGATATTATATTATATGAATGATTATTATTGAATATTAGGTTAAGGAATTATGATTTTATGAGTTACAAGTTGCACTACAAGCATTTTAGTTATAAGTATATTACTGTTTTTATATTTTCTCATCTCAAACTTCAAGTACAAGGAAGTCATGGTTTCTGGCATCGCTGGAAAGGAGCCTTGTGCCCTCTATGCCTAGGTCCTGGCTAGGTGTAGTAATGTATGTGCTATTCAGTCAGTACTACGTTTTCAGTTGATTTCATTTTCTACTTTAGACTTTAAGACGATATATTTATTCAGCAAGAACTTTAGTTTGTAAGACAGTATTTACTCAAGAAGAGTTTTAGTTTTTAAGCGATGAAATAAATATTAATAGATTAGTTAGACTATTGATTGATGCTTCCTGTTTAAGGAGAACATAGTAGATTTTTATTACAAAATAGTTCACAGTCTACAGATAATTTTTGTTTTGCATATTACAATGGGATAATTTTTCTAAACTAGAATGTAAATATACTCCTCACGACTTATCATCTTATATACTTATAATCTTATAAACTTATAATCACTTGTCATTATACATATATTTATTTATAATCATTAATTATTTATTCATGTATTTTATAATTATTTCCCTCTATGATGATTTTTTTACTACAACGAAGCTTGTTAGGAACACATATTAACAATTTATATTATTTTTGTGAGCTTAAATTGCTTTTAACTTGTCAACAGATGGAGACTTTTCCTGAGTACTCCCAGAATCACCGCAGATCAAGTGAGTCATACACCATTAGTCATTAAGAGAGCCGACAAACGCAGTGACCAATCTTGTTTTTCAACTACCAGCATCCTACTAAGTTCCTGTCAGCTATGATCATCCGTCAGAGATCATCAACCTACAGTTACCAGGTTTACCTACGTACAAGAATACATTTTTACATAATCAATGACCGAACTTCTTTTTACTTAATACAGTTAAATGTTCGCGAAAATTTATTGAAACAACATTTATTACAGTGAAAATAATCAGTGTAACAAATACCTTTCACACAAAAACAACTATTTTAAAGACTCTATTACACAATATTTTTTTTAAATTAAACAATCAATTTCTCTGATAAACATTGATCGCAAAAGAACTTATACAATCGCAAAAAAAAAAAAAAATTAGTGTTAATAAAAAGATTTCTCGTAAATAAACATTTATTACAACAGATACTTTTGTCACACAACAAATTTTGTTTTACGCGTTGTCATGGACAAACAATTATTACAAGTGGAACTTTTAACGTTCAATAAATATATTAGAAAAATATTTTTCCTTTGGACTTTTAACTTAAAAATATTACAATTAAAAAAAAAATCTTTTTCGTAAACTTTCAAGTATACAACAACGATCACTGCGACACGGCGAATTTATTATATTATATTTTCATAAGCTAGTATTTAAGTTAGAATTAAGTTACATATATATTTAAAACACCAATATTAACATATTGATATTTTATTCATATCAAGCTAAATCTTATATTTTACTCTTCCGTCCATGTTTTTAACTCATAAATGCTATTTTACAATTATATCTCATTCTCTGCTCATATGGTAGATGCTCAAGTGACCTATTCTTTTGTACTAATAGTAAATACCAACTTATAACATTTTTATAATAACTGCCATACTCATTTAACTTCAACTATGTTGATGAAATTACAAAATTGATTAACTTATAAAACTTTCATTTGATCCATGAAATGATTTGCACAATTTAAAACAAACTATTATTAAAGTTAATAAATCTTTACAGATAAATATAGTACTATACAAAATACTTTTATCTGGTTACAATGTGTTCTAAAAACATTAATTAGGTTATTTTAATTTCCATTTCAAAAGACAAACTTTCTTTTTGTAAAATAGTACACTCCATCCATTAGTATTCTCATACGACCTATTCACACGAGTTTTCCTTCCAAAAATTATCATACTCATCAAAATTTCCCTTATGCTTCCTCATGCTGTTTATCCAACTTCCAATAATGTACTTCATAACATACATACCATACCTATTCTTGACACAATTATTTCTAAAGCATCCATATCCCTAATTTAATCAATTCCTAGGTCATACCCAAGTATTCCTGTATATTTTTCCTAAGAATTTTTCACCCACTTTACTCAACCATCAGCTGTCTTTTCAACGAGAGGACCAATGGACTTCCAGCGTACCGTACCAGTCTACAATGCAGCATCTGAATGCAACAGTTTACAATCCTCAAGATTTTTTCAACTAACAAAAATATCATGATTTTAAAGATATCATCTTTTGACTTCAAGCTAATGAAACGCAGAAGAACTCACAATCTTTTCCATTATGAAGAATTTCTTGTATTTTATTTATCGTATTCTCGTATCAATTTAAAAACGTCGTTACAACAAATTCAAGAACACAATTTTTTTTTTTCACAACACATTTCAACAAAGATTTTACCTAAAGAACTTCTATTACCAGATCTTCAAGAATTACCACTTCGACTTCAAATTTACAATACATTGGTTGTTCCTGTACATCAAACCAAATGTATTAACATTTAAAATAAACAACATACAGCTGTTATGAGATCATACCGACACTTTCTGCTTACGGACTCATCACATATCCAGTTCGACAATATAAACTTCCAACATTACAATTTGGTTCGATAATACAACCTTCCAGCTAGAAGAAACTTCAATCCAAGAACTTGAACACTTTTCCATCTTCAACTACAATTCAGACATTTTGACGTCCATCTACAAGAGGTCACATGTTGAGTACAATACCTTTCTCTCCCATAGCTTTCCTAATACAAATTAGTCATCGTCCAATTGATATTATTCCTAATTTTTCTTTTTACCATTACCGATAATTCCTCTAACATACATTTTTCCATCCCAACTATTCCATACATTTTATTAATTCCTGCCCTTAAAATTCTCTTACACCTACCCTAACACCAAATCCTTGGGGTGCTATTGTTAATCAAATTTATTTTACTATTATGTTTATGTATATATGTTTAGGTATAATAACACATACATTTTAAAATTCATACACTAATTTCAAATTCACATTGTCAAGGAAAATTTTTTAGTAATTTTTGCAATCAAACTAACAAATAATCAAGTAATTACAATCTATTCTAATAAATTAAGACTTGATTCAATTCTTTAAAAAATATATATACAAACACACCAGTTATACTTACAAAATAAAATTAATGATATATGATTATGATTCAAATTAATTAATACTATATGATAGAGTAATTTAAATCAAATTTTAAACAAACACATAATCATATTAATTTAATTATATGCTATTTTATCAACGTTCATTGAATGTAAAGATTGCTTGACCATTTTCTGCAGAAAACGAGATATTTTTCTTCTTGTCATCAACGCCACTACCTTTGATTTCTTCAGATCTAGTTTTCTTCTTTTTTTTTCTTTCTAAGGGGGGGGAGTGTAATGAATTTCTAAGATTTTGTCTCCAAAATCTTCTCAATTCATTTACAATCCCGTTTTTTTTGATTTTGTGCCGGATTTATTATATTTTAAGGGTTATGTAATTTTCTTCATTAAATCTAATTATTTTATTCATTTATTTCCAGTTGGTTTTATTTCATTAGATTTTTATTCCGTATTTTAATTTACGTTTTTAATTCTTAGGCTTACGTCCGGTGTCCGATTGCATTTTTGTCGCTGCTTCTTTATTGTTCAGTTGCTAACACGTGTAATTTGTATCTCTCTCTCTTTCTATCTTACACGATTGATTCTCTCTCTCTCTCTCTCTCTGTTACTGTCGTTTTAATTCTTTCATATATTTTTCCTCGTTTAAATTTATAGTATTTCCGATGTATCGGCATTTTTCGCAGCCTCGAACGCTTCCATTCGTGAACGTTAGGGGAATGACCTTTTTTGCTTTTGTGTGCGTTGAGTTTTTACGCCTTGTCTTGGACAGGATGGCGAGCCGATAGGATCAAAATTTTTCAGGTAAATAATTTTTCTTTCCCAATATGGGAAAATTACCTAAATTTAAATTTAAGTACCATGTTTAATAATTTTTCAGGTTTAACTTAAACAATTTTTTTTTTTAATCTATTTTTTTATTAAATTTAAATTCATAATGTTTCTTAATATTATTATGGTGTTTTAAATATCCTATTTATAAATAAATCTCTCTTTTTCTTTTTTTTAAATTTTTTTAAATAGTTTTAAGTAACAAAACATTATCTAATTTCAGTATCTTTCGTTTTCTTTTAAATTATTTAAATCTTTAAAATATGACATTTTTTTCTTTTTAAACTCTTGTTCAATGGCCACTGAATTACTTAAATTTTTCTAAGTAATTCTTTTACTAAATTTCAACTCACAATTTGTTTTTTTTTATGTCTTAATTTTATTTAGTTTTCCCCAAAAAAATAAATACATTTCTGTATTTATTTTTCTTCACTTAATCATTTATTAAACTCTGCCCAAGAGATTTCTTTTCCCGTTTCAGTCCAAGGACTTTAAAAATAGTTTTGTTTTCTTAAATGTTCCTATTAATTTATTATTATTAATTTTAAGTATTTTTCTATAGTTAAATCAAGTTTTGTTAATATTAAAGTTTTTTTCCAAATTTTATTTTATTTTTCTTAAACTGTTTTGTTATTTAACCAATTTTTTTTTTAAATTCTATACGAATTAACCGTTTACTTAAATTCATAATATTATTTATTTTACTTAGTTTTTTAGTTATTCTTTAATAAATTATTTTAGCTACTCATTAATTTTTTTATTATTTTCTTTCTGTGTAAAATGTCATTGTGTCTAGACCTGTGTGGTTATTCAACCAAACCATCGCAGTACTAAAAGCGAGTTTTTACCATCAATAGAGCTACGTTATTCAAATCTGGGTTGCCAATAATCCCCTGAGTCCAATTTCAGCGTCTGGTTGGATTCTAAAATTGGATGGTGGAAGCCCCCGCATTATCTCTGCAAAACACCTTACACAAATGGTGCAGTTCGCCGTGCTTTATGTAACTTCATTTTTACTACAAAAAATGGTTTTACTACTTCATTTTTATACTACAAGGGAAAGAAAAAAATTTTTTTTTTTTTCTCTTTTGGCATGATCAGTGCAAGGCCCGAGCGCTCGGCCCGAGGCGAGTCCGCCTGCTACCGAACATTCCATACGGGAGCGATCATCTCATACGAAAAGCTCGTATGGCATGAGCAGGGCCCGGCCGGCGAAGAAGGCCCTACTAGGCGAGGCCGCCTGCTACCGAACATTTCATACAGGAGCAATCATCTCATACGGGAAAAAAACGGTTTTTGGCTTGTAGCGGCCGAACGGAAGGAGCTAGAAGGCCTGGCTAAGTTGCATTCTTGCGATTTTACAACGGCGCATCTAACTAGCGCGGTCCCGGCGCGATCGGACTAAAGGGAAAGAAAAAAAATTTTTTTTTTTTCTCGTATGGCATGATCAGTGCAAGGCCCGAGCGCTCGGCCCGAGGCGAGTCCGCCTGCTACCGAACATTTCATACGGGAGCGATCATCTCATACGAAAAGCTCGTATGGCATGAGCAGGGCCCGGCCGGCGAAGAAGGCCCTACTAGGCGAGGCCGCCTGCTACCGAACATTTCATACGGGAGCAATCATCTCATACGGGGAAAAAAACGGTTTTTGGCTTGTAGCGGCCGAACGGAAGGAGCTAGAAAGCCTGGCTAAGTTGCATTTTTGCGATTTTACAACGGCGCATCTAACTGGCGCGGTCCCGGCGCGTTCGGACTAAAGGGAAAGAAAAAAAAATTTTTTTTTCTCGTATGGCATGATCAGTGCAAGGCCCGAGCGCTGGGCCCGAGGCGAGTCCGCCTGCTATCGAACATTCCATACGGGAGCGATCATCTCATACGAAAAGCTCGTATGGCATGAGCAGGGCCCGGCCGGCGAAGAAGGCCCTACTAGGCGAGGCCGCCTGCTACCGAACATTTCATACGGGAGCAATCATCTCATACGGAAAAAAAACGGTTTTTGGCTTGTAGCGGCCGAACGGAAGGAGCTAGAAGGCCTGGCTAAGTTGCATTTTTGCGATTTTACAACGGCGCATCTAACTGGCGCGGTCCCGGCGCGATCGGACTAAAGGGAAAGAAAAAAAATTTTTTTTTTTTCTCGTATGGCATGATCAGTGCAAGGCCCGAGCGCTCGGCCCGAGGCGAGTCCGCCTGCTACCGAACATTCCATACGGGAGCGATCATCTCATACGAAAAGCTCGTATGGCATGAGCAGGGCCCGGCCGGCGAAGAAGGCCCTACTAGGCGAGGCCGCCTGCTACCGAACATTTCATACGGGAGCAATCATCTCATACGGAAAAAAAAACGGTTTTTGGCTTGTAGCGGCCGAACGGAAGGAGCTAGAAGGCCTGGCTAAGTTGCATTTTTGCGATTTTACAACGGCGCATCTAACTGGCGCGGTCCCGGCGCGATCGGACTAAAGGGAAAGAAAAAAAATTTTTTTTTTTCTCGTATGGCATGATCAGTGCAAGGCCCGAGCGCTCGGCCCGAGGCGAGTCCGCCTGCTACCGAACATTCCATACGGGAGCGATCATCTCATACGAAAAGCTCGTATGGCATGAGCAGGGCCCGGCCGGCGAAGAAGGCCCTACTAGGCGAGGCCGCCTGCTACCGAACATTTCATACGGGAGCAATCATCTCATACGGAAAAAAAAACGGTTTTTGGCTTGTAGCGGCCGAACGTAAAGAGCTAGAAGGCCTGGCTAAGTTGCATTTTTGCGATTTTACAACGGCGCATCTAACTGGCGCGGTCCCGGCGCGATCGGACTAAAGGGAAAGAACAAAAATTTTTTTTTTTTCTCGTATGGCATGATCAGTGCAAGGCCCGAGCGCTCGGCCCGAGGCGAGTCCGCCTGCTACCGAACATTCCATACGGGAGCGATCATCTCATACGAAAAGCTCGTATGGCATGAGCAGGGCCCGGCCGGCGAAGAAGGCCCTACTAGGCGAGGCCGCCTGCTACCGAACATTTCATACGGGAGCAATCATCTCATACGGAAAAAAAACGGTTTTTGGCTTGTAGCGGCCGAACGGAAGGAGCTAGAAAGCCTGGCTAAGTTGCATTTTTGCGATTTTACAACGGCGCATCTAACTGGCGCGGTCCCGGCGCGATCGGACTAAAGGGAAAGAAAAAAAATTTTTTTTTTATCTCTTATGGCATGATCAGTGCAAGGCCCGAGCGCTCGGCCCGAGGCGAGTCCGTTTGCTACCGAAAATTCCATACGGGAGCGATCATCTCATACGAAAAGCTCGTATGGCATGAGCAGGGCCCGGCCGGCGAAGAAGGCCCTACTAGGCGAGGCCGCCTGCTACCGAACATTTCATACGGGAGCAATCATCTCATACGGAAAAAAAAACGGTTTTTGGCTTGTAGCGGCCGAACGGAAGGAGCTAGAAATCCTGGCTAAGTTGCATTTTTGCGATTTTACAACAGCGCATCTAACTGGCGCGGTCCCGGCGCGATCGGACTAAAGGGAAAGAAACAAAATTTTTTTTTTTCTCGTATGGCATGATCAGTGCAAGGCCCGAGCGCTCGGCCCGAGGCGAGTCCGCCTGCTACCGAACATTCAATACGGGAGCGATCATCTCATACGAAAAGCTCGTATGGCATGAGCAGGGCCCGGCCGGCGAAGAAAGCCCTACTAGGCGAGGCCGCCTGCTACCGAACATTTCATACGGGAGCAATCATCTCATACGGGAAAAAAAACGGTTTTTGGCTTGTAGCGGCCGAACGGAAGGAGCTAGAAGGCCTGGCTAAGTTGCATTTTTGCGATTTTACAACGGCGCATCTAACTGGCGCGGTCCCGGCGCGATCGGACTAAAGGGAAAGAAAAAAAATTTTTTTTTTTTCTCGTATGGCATGATCAGTGCAAGGCCCGAGCGCTCGGCCCGAGGCGAGTCCGCCTGCTACCGAACATTCCATACGGGAGCGATCATCTCATACGAAAAGCTCGTATGGCATGAGCAGGGCCCGGCCGGCGAAGATGGCCCTACTAGGCGAGGCCGCCTGCTACCGAACATTTCATACGGGAGCAATCATCTCATACGGAAAAAAAAACGGTTTTTGGCTTGTAGCGGCCGAACGGAAGGAGCTAGAAGGCCTGGCTAAATTGCATTTTTGCGATTTTACAACGGCGCATCTAACTGGCGCGGTCCCGGCGCGATCGGACTAAAGGGAAAGAAAAAAAATTTTTTTTTTTCTCGTATGGCATGATCAGTGCAAGGCCCGAGCGCTAGGCCCGAGGCGAGTCCGCCTGCTACCGAACATTCCATATGGGAGCGATCATCTCATACGAAAAGCTCGTATGGCATGAGCAGGGCCCGGCCGGCGAAGAAGGCCCTACTAGGCGAGGCCGCCTGCTACCGAACATTTCATACGGGAGCAATCATCTCATACGGAAAAAAAAACGGTTTTTGGCTTGTAGCGGCCGAACGGAAGGAGCTAGAAAGCCTGGCTAAGTTGCATTTTTGCGATTTTACAACGGCGCATCTAACTGGCGCGGTCCCGGCGCGATCGGACTAAAGGGAAAGAAAAAAATTTTTTTTTTTTTTTCTCGTATGGCATGATCAGTGCAAGGCCCGAGCGCTCGGCCCGAGGCGTGTCCGCCTGCTACCGAACACTCCATACGGGAGCGATCATCTCATACGAAAAGCTCGTATGGCATGAGCAGGGCCCGGCCGGCGAAGAAGGCCCTACTAGGCGAGGCCGCCTGCTACCGAACATTTCATACGGGAGCAATCATCTCATACGGAAAAAAAAAGGTTTTTGGCTTGTAGCGGCCGAACGGAAGGAGCTAGAAATCCTGGCTAAGTTGCATTTTTGCGATTTTACAACGGCGCATCTAACTGGCGCGGTCCCGGCGCGATCGGACTAAAGGGAAAGAAACAAAATTTTTTTTTTCTCGTATGGCATGATCAGTGCAAGGCCCGAGCGCTCGGCCCGAGGCGAGTCCGCCTGCTACCGAACATTCCATACGGGAGCGATCATCTCATACGAAAAGCTCGTATGGCATGAGCAGGGCCGGCCGGCGAAGAAGGCCCTACTAGGCGCGCCTGCTACCGAACATTTCATACGGGAGCAATCATCTCTTTTATTAAAATTTAATTTAATGTAATGTAATGTAATGTAATTTATGTAATTTAATGTAATTTAATGTAATGTAATTTTATTTAATGTAATTAATTGTAATTTAATGTAATTTAAAGTAATGTAATGTAATTTAATGTAATTTAATGTAATTTTAATGTAATTTAATGTATTTATTGTAATTAATTGTAATTTAATGTAATATAATGTAATTTAATTAATGTAATGTAATGTAATGTAATTTAATGTATTTAATGTAATGTAATGTAATTTAATGATAATTTAATGTAATGTAATGTAATTTAATGTAATTTAATGTAATGTAATGTAATTTAATGTAATGTATGTAATGTAATGTAATGCAATTTAATGTAAGTATTTAATGTAATTAAAATGTAATTTATGTAATTTAATGTAATGTAATGTAATTTAATGTAATGTAATGTAATTTAATGTAATTTAATGTAATTTAATGTTATGTAATGTAATTTAATGTAATTTAATGAAATTTAATGTAATGTAATGTAATGTAATGTAATGTAATGTAATGTTATGTAATGTAATTTAATGTAATTTAATGTAATGTAATGTAATGTATGTAATGTATTTAATGTAATTTAATTTAATGTAATGTAATGTAATGTAATTTAATGTAATGTAATGTAATTTAATGTAATGTAATGTAATGTAATGTAATTTAATGTAATGTAATGTAACTTAATGTAATTTAATGTAATGTAATGTAATTTAATGTAATTTAATGTAATTTAATGTAATTTAATGTATTTTAATGTTATTTAATGTAATTGAATGTAATTTAATGTAATTTAATGTAATTTAATGTAAGTAATATATTTAATGTAATGTATGTAATTAATTGTATTTAATGTATTAATTTAATGTAGTTAAATGTAATGTACAGTAATTTAATGTAATTTAACGTAATTTAACGTAATTTATGTAATTTATGTATCTAGTAATGTATTTAATTTAATGTAATGTAATGTAATGTAATTTAATGTAATTTAATGTATGTAATGTAATTTAATGTAATTTAATGTAATTAATGTAATTAATGTAATGTATGTAATGTAATGTAATTTAGTGTATTTAATGTTTTTAATGTATTTAATGTAATCAAATGTAATTTAATGTAATTTAATGTAACTTTATGTATATTAATGTAATTAATGTAATTTAATGTAATTTAATGTATTTTAATGTATTTAATGTAATTTAATGTAATTAATTTATGTAGTTAAATGTAATGTACAGTAATTTAATGTAATTTAAGTAATGTAATTTAATTTAATGTAATTTAATGTATTTATTGTAATTAATTGTAATTTAATGTAATATCAATGTAATTAATTTAATGTAATGTATTGTAATGTAATTTAATGTATTTAATGTAATGTAATGTAATTTAATGTAATTTAATGTAATGTATGTAATGTAATGTAATGTAATGTAATGTAATGTAATGTAATGTAATTTAATGTAATTTAATGTAATTTAATGTAATGTAATGTAATGTACATTTAATGTAATTTAATGTAATGTAAGTATAATGTAATTTAATGTAATAAATGTAATTTATGTAATTTAATGTAATGTAATGTAATTTAATGTAATGTAATGTAATTTAATGTAATTTCTGTAATTTAATGTAAATTAATGTAATTTAATGTAATTTAAGTAATTAATGTAATGTAATGAATTTAATGTAATTTAATGTAATGTAATGTATTGTAATGTATGTAATGTAATGTAATTTATGTAATTTAATGTAATGTAATGTAATTTAATGTAATTGATTGTAATTTTAATGTAATTAATGTAATTTAATGTAATGTAATGTAATTTAGGGTAATTTAATGTAATTAATTTAATGTAATTAATGTAATGTAATGTAATTTAATGTAATTTAATGTAATTTAATGTAATTTATTGTAATGTAATGTTATGTAATGTAATGTATGTAATTTAATGTAATTATTAATGTAATGTAATGTATTGTAATTTAATGTAATTTAATGTAAATTAATGTAATTTAATGTAATTAATGTATTTAATGTAATTTATGTAATTTAATGTAAGTAATGTAATTTATGTAATTTAATGTAATGTAATGTAATGTATGTAATGTAATGTATGTAATTTAATGTAATTTAAGTATGTAATGTAATGTAATGTAATTTAATGTAATGATTGTAATTTAATGTAATTTAATGTAATTTAATGTTATGTAATGTAATTTAATGTGTTTTAATGTAATTTAATGTAATGTAATGTAATTTAATGTAATTTAATGTAATGTAAGGTAATTTAATGTATGTAATGTAATTTAATGTAATTTAATGTAGTGTAATGTAATTTAATGTAATTTAATGTATTTATTGTAATGTAATGAATGTAATGTAATGTATATTATGTAATGTAATTTAATGTAATTTAATTTAAAGTAATGTAATGTAATGTATAATGTAATTTAATGTATTTAATGTAATGTAATTTAATGTAATTTAATGTAATATAAGTAATTTAATGTAATTTATTGTAATTAGTAATGTAAGTAATGTACTGTACTGTAAGTATAATGTAATTTAATGTAATTTAATGATTTTAATGTACTTTAAGTAATTTAATGTAATTTTATGTAATTTTTATGTAATTTACTGTTATGTAATGTAATTTAATGTAATTTATGTAATTTAATGTAATTTATTGTAAGTAATGTAATGTAATGTAATGTATGTAATGTTATGTAATGTAATTTAATGTAATTTAATTTAATGTAATGTACTGTATTGTAATTTAATGTAATCTTAATTTAATGTAATGTTATGTAATGTAATTTAATGTAATTAATTTTAATGTAAATTAATGTAATTTAATGTACTTTAATGTAATTTAATTTAATGTAATGTAATGTAATTTCATGTAATTTTATGTAATTTAATGTAATTTATGTAATGTAATGTAATGTAATGTCATGTAATTTAATGTAATTGATTGTAATTTAATGTAATTTCATGTAATTTAATGTAATGTAATGTAATTTAATGTAATTTAATGTAATGTAATGTAATGTAATGTAATGTAATGTAATGATTGTAATTTAATGTAATTTAATGTAAATTTAATGTAACTTTATGTAATGTATTGTAACTTTAATGTAATTTAATGTATTTTTATGTAATTTATGTAGTGTAATGTAATTTAATGTAATTTAATGTAATTTATTGTAATGTAATGTAATGTATGTAATGTAAATGTATGTAATGTAATTTATTGTAATTTAATTTAATGTAATGTAATGTAATGTTATTTAATGTAATTTAATGTAATGTAATGTAATTTAATGTAATTTAATGTAATTTAATTTAATGTAATGTAATGTAATGTTATTTATGTAATTTAATGTAATGTAATGTATGTAATGTAATGTAATGTAATGTTATGTAATGTAATTTATTGTATTTAATTTAATGTAATGTTATGTAATGTAATTTAATGTAATTTAATGTAATTTAATGTAATGTAATGTAAATTAATGTAATTTAATGTAATTAATGTAATTTAATGTAATGTAATGTAATTTAATGTAATTTAATGTAATGTAATGTATGTAATGTAATGTAATGTTATGTAATGTAATTTAATGTAATTTAATGTAATTTAATTTAATGTAATGTAATTTAATGTACTATAATGTAATGTAAAGTAATTTAATGTAAATTAATGTAATTTAATGTAATTTAATGTAATTTAATGTAATTTAATGTAATGTAATGTAATTTAATGTAATTTAATGTAATTTAATGTTATGTAATGTAATTTAATGTAATTTAATGAAATTTAATGTAATGTAATGTAATGTAATGTAATGTAATGTAATGTTATGTAATGTAATTTAATGTAATTTAATGTAATGTAATGTAATGTAATGTAATGTAATTTAATGTAATTTAATTTAATGTAATAGTAATGTAATGTAATTTAATGTAATGTAATGTAATTTAATGTAATGTAATGTAATGTAATGTAATTTAATGTAATGTAATGTAACTCTATGTAATTTAATGTAATGTAATGTAATTTAATGTAATTTAATGTAATTTAATGTAATTTAATGTAATTTAATGTTATTTAATGTAATTGAATGTAATTTAATGTAATTTAATGTAATTTAATGTAATTAAATATAATTTAATGTAATGTAATGTAATTAATTGTAATTTAATGTAATTAATTTAATGTAGTTAAATGTAATGTACAGTAATTTAATGTAATTTAACGTAATTTAACGTAATTTAATGTAATTTAATGTATCGTAATGTAATTAATTTAATGTAATGTAATGTAATGTAAATTTAATGTAATTTAATGTAATGTAATGTAATTTAATGTAATTTAATGTAATTAAATGTAATTTAATGTAATGTAATGTAATGTAATGTAATTTAGTGTAATTTAATGTATTTTAATGTATTTCATGTAATCAACTGTAATTTAATGTAATTTAATGTAACTTTATGTAATATTAATGTAATTAAATGTAATTTACTGTAATTTAATGTATTTTAATGTAATTTAATGCTAATTTAATGTAATTAATTTAATGTAGTTAAATGTAATGTACAGTAATTTAATGTAATTTAATGTAATGTAATTTAATTTAATGTAATTTAATGTAATTTATTGTAATTAATTGTAATTTAATGTAATATAATGTATTTAATTTAATGTAATGTATTGTAATGTAATTTAATGTAATTTAATGTAATGTAATGTAATTTAATGTAATTTAATGTAATGTAATGTAATGTAATGTAATTGTAATGTAATGTAATGTAATGTAATGTAATTTAATGTAATTTAATGTAATTTAATGTAATGTAATGTAATGTAATTTAATGTAATTTAATGTAATGTATATAATGTAATTTAATGTAATAAAATGTAATTTAATGTAATTTAATGTAATGTAATGTAATTTAATGTAATGTAATGTAATTTAATGTAATTTCGGTAATTATGAAATGTAATTTAATGTAATTTAATGTAATTTAATGTAATGTAATGAAATTTAATGTAATTTAATGTAATGTAATGTATTGTAATGTAATGTAATGTACTGTACTTTCAATGTAATTTAATGTAATGTAATGTAATTTAATGTAATTGATTGTAATTTAATGTAACTTTAATGTAATTTAATGTAATGTAATGTAATTTTAGGGTAATTTCATGTAATTAATTTAATGTAATTCACATGTAATGTAATGTAATTTAATGTAATTTAATGTAATTTATGTAATTTATTGTAATGTAATGTTATGTAATGTAATGTAATGACGCACTCTGATATGTG
>JAQMRL010000111.1:0-35408 GCA_035578175.1 Catonia carolina
CACATATCAGAGTGCGTTGTGTCTTTCACTCATGATTAAAATAAGGTTATTTTTTGTTGAGGTTAGTTTTTTGTTTATTTCTAATGTTTTATTACTAATGTTAGGTTATATTTGTCATTATTTGCATTGGCAAGAGAAAGTTGTGTGAGTATTCACACACCAGATTTTTTCAATTGTATTTTTACTTTTCGTATCATCGCTGATACGTCAATTGAAAAAGGATTTTGAATTGAAATAAAAATTATAACTTTTAAAGTGTAGCTGTTGTTGTTGTTTAGGTCATCAGCCGAAAGGCTGGTTTGAACCTGTATTGGTTTTACTAAGTAAAACGAGGAGTGAGGTGGTTTACCATGCCTTCCTCGCTGAATGGAATAGTATGCTTATCACCATGCCGGGCCCTCTGAAAAGCACATATTTTCCACTCTGCAAATGACACCTTCACTTCATTCACCACAGGGTCTGGCTGTATAGTGAAATTCATTACTTTCAGAGAAGATAACTCTGACTAGTGTCTTTTACACCTCTACCTCTTCTGTTCTTAAATGATTCAGTCATTTAATTGGCTAACCATGTGATAAGAAACAGAACTATAGGGTGATTCAAAAAGAGCGCCGGTTTTGATATATCAAATTAAGAGATTTATTTTATTGAAAAACTGAAAATAAATACATCAACAAGTTCATCTTTCCTTCCGATTTTATGTATGAAAAATGATGTCATGCATGTGTCCTCCTCTACTGCGCTGGCACGCATCAACTCTGTCCATGAAATTGGATATTACTGCACGACAAGTTTCGACTTCCATTTGCCCGATAACCCATCGAATTTCCTCCTTCAAGTCATTGATGTTTTGGGGTTTATAGGCATACACCAATGACTTCAGATGACCCCAAAGAGGAAAGTCACAAGGCGTCAAGTCACACGACCTTGGTAGCCATTGATGGTCGGAATTACGAGAAATGATGCGATCCTGGAACCGTTCACGGAGCAACAACATTGTTTCTCGTGCAGCGTGACAGGTGGCACCATCCTGCTGAAACCACAACTCGTCAATGTCCATTCCATCCAAATGACGCCACAAAAACTCCCTAATCATCGTACGGTATCGGTCTCCATTTACTGTCACGGCTTGTCCTTCTTGATTTTCAAAAAAGTAAGGGCCGATGACACCGCCCGACCAAAAGCTGCACTAAACTGTCACTCGCTGTGCATACAAGAGAAACTACAACTGAATCGTCAATCGGAATGTTCTCCAAAATAGAAATGAGGTCAAACAATGTTGCCAACCGATAAACAAAAATTTACCAGCCGTTTAAAAACCGGCGCTCTTTTTGAATCACCCTTTATTTATTTTAGCCCTGCAACAAACAGATTGAGTGTAAATAATTTGACATTCCACCTGTCTGTTATGGGCAGAAAGTGTAGCTACTTTATGTAATTTATTTTTTAAACATTTTAGCATGTATCGACTGTTTAATGAAATTTTAACTTTCTCTCTTCCTTCATGAATATAAATGAAAGGATAGTATTGCTTTCATGTCGATTTTTCACCGGAACTACACGTTTTCAGACCCCTGAACCCAAAAACATGTGACTATATCTATGCCTAAACAAAATAAATCACAAAGAGAATGGCGTTCGAAGCTGTAAATTTGGATTTAAAAAAAGTATTTTAACAGAGTGAGACAGGAATACTTTAATAAAAATTGGCAGTAGTTTATTCTTGTAATTATTAACTTTTTTGCAATTTTCTCAAAACGGGCTCCGACAATTTTTTTAAAAAAAATTGCCTTACTACTTTTAAGTAAAACAATTTTTTTAAAATTATGGCCTCAGCTAATAGCTATACTTTTTAGGGCAAAATCGTATAAAATTAAACTTGTAGAAAACAGAATAGAATATTCACAAATAGAATATAAACAAAATAGAAAAACATACAATTTTTATTTGAAACACATTTTTCTACTACTCATAGTTAGCTTCAATTAGTCATTTTCTGAATTTAACATTGAAATCGGTAAAAACAGGGATCTTTCTAAAATTGTGGCATTATTATGCGTTTTACGAAAGTATTTACGATATATAAAAGTAAAGTAATAGATAACAAAAAATCTGGTGTGAAACATTCCCACAACTTTCTCTTGCCAATGCAAATAATGCCCAATATAACCTAACATTAATAATAAAACATTAGAAATAAACAAAAAACTAACGTCAATAAATATAACCTTATTTTAATCATGAGTGAATGATGCAAAATGAAAATCAACTTCAGTTTGGCTTAAAATACGGAAAAATCACTCTTTCACGCTAAACTAGGCTCTGTCGAGAAAAATGCTCAAAATAAAAGTTGTAGATCTTTAATTTCCTATAAAATTTATTATATACACTTTTGTCATAAAATGCATACTAAGGCCGAAATGTTAAAAAAATCGATTTTTCACACGTTTTCGTGAGAAAAAAAAACAAAATTGCTAATTTCCGCTAAACTAAGCGTTATATAAAAAAACCGGTTAAATTAACTTGTAGGATTTTAAATTCTCTACTGTTTTACTATATAAATTTTTGCGGTAAAATGCATATTAAAGCCATAATACTAAAAAAATAGTTTTTTTTACGTAAAAACAGCCTCACCAAGAGTTTCAGCAAACATGGCACCTACCCTGTCTTGTAGAGCATAAAAAATTCAGTAACCCTTTTAAAAAAATCGTCGGACCAGTTTTTGAGAAAATCGCAAAAAAATTGAAAAATTACACGAATAAACTACTATTTCCGGTTGACCGATTTTGATGAAAATGTTTGTGTCGGGTCCGGTAATGGTATTAAACTTAAATTTTTAAGTTCCAAGTTCGTACGATGTTCCGTTCTTGAGATATTCTGTTCATACACACACACACACACACACACAGACACACACACAGACACACACACACACACACACACAAACCAATCGCTAAAAACATGTTTCTTGGGATCAGGGGGTCTGAAAACGTGTAGATCTGGTGAAAACTCCATTTCAAAAAATCGACATGAAAACAATACTTTCCTTCCTATACATTCATATAGGCAAGAGAAAGTAAAAACATAAAATTTTTCCCTACAGAACCATAACTAGAATGCCAATGAGTGATTTTGCGTATTTTTAAGTTTTACAGGAGAGGTTAATTTCATTTTACATTGGTAAGAGTTAGTAGTGTGAGTATTTCACAGCAGATTTTTTTGCCCTTCTTTTTGGATAACCGGAACAGGTCCCAGTCAGTTATTTTGGATTAGCAGGATGGTTGTACATATGACATATTTATTTTAGCGTAGTTCCTGTGCAGGTGGGGCAAAAAATAGGTGAGAATTGGAGGGGGTAGGAGAAGTAAAATGAGAGAGAATGATTGCGTAAGCAAGACATCATGTGAGTGTGAGGAAACGTGTCTGTTTTTCTCTGTTGTGTTTTGTTTTGATGTAAATTGGAATGCAGTATTTAATTAAATTACTCCTTTATAAATAATCAAAATTATTATTAAAATTATTAATATAACGGTAAAATTTATTAATTATATTAAAAATTACTATACTAAGCGTCATGTCATTGTGATTTCAAAGGTGGATGGAGTCATCCTCAATATTATTGTTTAGGTTGTGGAGTAGTAGAATTATCATCCACACAAGAGATCGCCGGTTTGTAACATTATAAATAAGTTATACACAATTTATCATCATTCTTGCATTAATTTTTATTCTTTTTCATATATGATATTTTATCTTCTTTATTATTCTTATTTTTATATACAGGGTGATTCATGAAGTTCTCCCCCCACTTCTACAGCACATTGTACTAGTAAAAATAATGAAAAAAATGTTATATAAACATAGGTCCGAAAACGCTTCGTTAGCGAGTTACAGCTAGCGAAAGTTTCGCCTGGATTTCAGTTCACCAGGTGAAATGAGGTCTTCCTGGAATTGTGGTAAGGTAGATTAAGGGGCAAATTCAATCATTTCTTATGGTTTTTGATCTGATAAATTGAATAAAACAGGTCCCAGATCTGTAAGTTAAATAGTTTTTGAGAAAACCAGTGTCAAATGCAAAAAATGGAGTGAAAATCACATTTTTTCATCTTTGGGCAAGAATAACTTTGTTATTTCACCAAGAAACAGTTAAAAATTTTCAATAAAAAATGTAGAAAATTTTATTCTGAACAAACCGGTGTAAATAAAGTACACAGAAAGCGAATAGTTTTTGAGAAAACCAGTGTCAAATGCAAAAAAATGGAGTGAAAAAAACACATTTTTTCATTTTAGTTTTTCCGGTTAATTTTACTTTGTACTCTTATGAATAAAAACTCATTTAATCAAACATCTATTCGCTTTCTGTGTACTTAATTTACACCAGTTTGTTCAGAATAAAATTTTCTACATTTTTTATTGAAAATTTTTAACTGTTTCTTGGTGAAATAACAAAGTTATTCTTGCCCAAAGATGAAAAAATGTGATTTTCACTCCATTTTTTGCATTTGACACTGGTTTTCTCAAAAACTATTTAACTTACAGATCTGGGACCTGTTTTATTCAATTTATCAGATCAAAAACCATAAGAAATGATTGAATTTGCCTCTTAATCTACCTTACCACAATTCCAGGAAGACCTCATTTCACCTGGTGAACTGAAATCCAGGCGAAACTTTCGCTAGCTGTAACTCGCTAACGAAGCGTTTTCGGACCTATGTTTATATAACATTTTTTCATTATTTTTACTAGTACAATGTGCTGTAGAAGTGGGGGGAGAACTTCATGAATCACCCTGTATTTAACAATTTGTAGTACATTTTCTTTTAACCATTTTTAGCAATGTAAACAAATTATATATGGTTTATTATTTATAATGTATTTTGTTAATTTTTATCATTATCTCCAAAATCAAGATCTTGTGTCGTCATATTATTATTATTATCTGCATATTGTATATTATTACATGTTTATATATTTTAATATAACTATTAATTATACAAGATTAAATATGATGAGTTTGTGTCCGTCCTCTCATCTTGGAACCCAGAACACAACTTCAGAAAAATTATATAGTTTTTCTTCTTTTCTTGTTACTTGAGTTACCTAGTAACGCAAATTTGCTTAAACTTCTTTACTACTTTTAAAATAATATTTTTATTTTTTTAACACATTGCTTGGATCAGCTGTGTTTACAGTATTATGTTTTGACAGACCAAAATATAGATATGTTTAATTGTACCAGTATTTTGGTATATTACAAGGTGATTAGCCGAAAGGCTGGTTTAAACCTGTAGAGACTGTACTAAGTAAAAGGAGGAGGTGTTTTACCATTATCTTATTCACTGAGTGAAAAAGTATTCTTATCAGCATGCCGGGCCCTCTGAAAAGCATCTACTTTCCGCCCTGCAAATGACACCTTCACTTCATTCACCACAGTGTCCGTCCGGCTGTATAATGATGAAATTCATTACTCTCAGAGGAGATAACTTTTACTAATTTCTTTTACACCTTTACTTCTTTTCTTTTTAAATTCTTCACTCACAAGTTCTTGCTTCGTTTCACCCTTCTTCTGGTAAGATGTTTATATATACCGGGGGGTGTTTATAAAATGAATAGCGGAGGGGGTTTTAACGCTCTTTAATATTTAATACATTATACTTACAGTTATAAATGATACATCAAGCGAAAGTGCAACTCAAACAGTTTTGTTTGTTGGCAACAATGCGCAATGTTTCCAACGCTAGCCGTTAGAAAGCGCTAGTAGCAAAGATGGCGACTATAAAACAGAAAGCGTTTTGTGTTTTACAGTTCGTAAGACGGAATCGGTAGTTACTGTGAAACATGCGTTCCGTTTAAGTTTCTTAAGAATTCATTTAAGAACTCCTAAATTACTTATTTTGTCCACCCACCTTATCTTTAACATGTTCCTATAACACCATATTTCAAAAACTTATATTCTTTTCCTTTCTACAGCCCCTTATCACCCATGTTTTTTCACTTCCGTATAATGCTACACTCCAAACATAGTGTTTTAAGAAATTTTTCCTAATCTGTCAATCAATGTTTGTAGTCAGTAAGCTGTTTTTCACTTCAAAGGCTTTTCTAGCTTGAGCAATACTACTTTTGATATCACTTGTGCTTCTACCATCCTTTGTTATTTTACTTCCTAAATAGCAAAACTCCCCAACTTCCTGTATGTTTTTGTTGCCTACTTTTAAATTTCCTATCTCTTCTAAACCACTTTTGCTGCTGCACAACACTTTCATTTTGTTTTTGTTAATTTTCATTAAGTAATCCTTTGTCATGATCTCATCCAGTCCATTTAAGATATCTTCTACAAAAAAATGGTTCCACATTGAGAATGGAATACGGAAACTCCATAAGCAATGTATTTCTATGGGAGTTTGAGCGCTACTACACTAACTAAAAATATCGACTTTGCGCCATACCACGTTGTCATTTTACAAACTCCTATTGAATAACGTAATACGAAAACATAGTTGTTAATATTTGTATAGTTTTAAAGATCAGGTTCTGATAATTATTATACCCCATGGGATTTTTTATCAGTTTTATTAACGTTTATAATTATTTTAACGTAAAGAATATTTATTGTTTAAATCTTTTTGATCGTTTGAATTACAGTCGTTAGTATCTCGGAAAAGTCTAAAAATAGTAATAAAACTCCTTTGGTCCGACAGTAGAGGTGATGAAGAGAGAGACGTCATACACCTTTCTCTTATGCTTATAGAAAGGAAAGTATTGTTTTCATGTCGATTTTAACAAATTCACTCTTCACCCAAATATACACATTTTCAGACCCCCTTAACCCAAAAACATGTTTTTAACGATTGGTCTATGTGTGTATGTGTGTGTGCGTGTGCGTGTGTGTATGCGCGTGCGTGCGTGCGTGCGTGCGTGTGTGTGGGTGTGAAGAGAATATCTCAAGAACGGAACATCGTACGAACTTAAAACTTGAAAGTTAAGTTACATACCACTACCGGACCCGACACGAACATTTTCATCATAATCGGTCAACCGGAAGTAGTAGTTTATTCGTGTAATTTTTCACTTTTTTCGATTTTCTTAAAAACTGGTCCTACGATTTTTTAAAAATTACCTGGTTTACTAAATTTTTTATGCTCTACAAGATAGGTTAGGCGCCATGTTTGCTGAAATTCCTGGTGAGGCTGTTTTTACGTAAAAAAAGTGTTTTTTTAAGATTTCGGCTTTAATATGTATTATAGCCCAAAATTTATGTAGTTATAAAAAAAAGAGAGAATTTAAAATTCTACAACTTTTATTTCAAACATTTTTTTGTATAACGCTTTGTTTAGCGGTAATTAGCAAGTTTCTGTTTTCTCTCACGAAAACGTGTGAAAAATTGATTTTTTAAAAGATTTCGGCGTTAGTATGCATTTTACGACAAACGTGTGTATAATTAAATTTATAGGAAATTAAAAGATCTACAACTTTTATTTTAAGCATTTTTCTCTACAGATCCTAGTTTAGCGTGAAAGAGCGATTTTCCTTATTTTTGAGCCAAACAGGTTGATTTTCATTTTGCGTCTTTCGTATATAATTTTAGGTTGTTTATTGAGGTTAGTTTTTTGTTTATTTCTAATGTTTTATTACTATTGTTAGGTTTATTGTTAATTATTTGCATTGGCAAGAGAAAGTTGTGTGAGCGTGTCACACCAGATTTTTTAACAAACCGCGTTCGGTTAAATTAACAAGAAAATAACATTTTGTATCGTATTTCCTGGATGTTTGGGAAAAATAAAAGACGATACGTTGTTTTTATAGGTTAATTTTTACGGTATGTTTTTCTGGTGTGGAACCGTTATGAATCCTAATAAAATCACGTCTTTACGGGGGTTTTCGGGATGATTTTGGATTTAGTGATTCCATCAGTTTGTGGTATGGTACATAAACTTTTACACCCGTTCACCTAGAATTCTCTTTGGTAACGATGCGTAGTATTATTTAATAGGTTATAAATGGTTTTATGAGTGAGTTCAGAAAGGAAATAACTTTCTTATTACTACTTCATTGAAATGGCCTAGTAAAGGAAACAATAACTCTTCTATTTACAGTGTTTATTATATTTTAACGTTCTCTTGCCTTATATAAAAAAATACATATGGAAAGAAAGTATTATTTTTATATCGATTTTTCAAAATTAAGTTTTCACCGGTTAATTAAATCCCAACCATCAAAGTTACCGGTGTACTTTGATGGTTGGGATTTAATTAACCATACTCTCTCAGGAATGGTCGGCCTGGGTCTGTACAAGACTACACCTCATTTACACGTCATACACATCATCCTCATCTCATTGGGTCATGGGGTTGCTTATTGTTCTAAATTGAACAGATTGCAACGTACACAAATTAGGAATAAAAAAAAAAAAAAAAAGTTTTCACCGGAAATACACACGTTTTCAGCCTTCTGATACCAAAAAAGTAGTTTTTTTTAACGTTTGGTGTGTGCTTGTATGAGCAAACAGAATATCTTAAGACAGAATATTGTACATCGGTGAAACTTTGAACTTAATTTACATTTTTATCAAATATACAATTTACCTCAGAATTTACTTAGAAATTTATGTATTTTTAATTTTATTGTGTCGAGGGTTTTTTAAATGTTTAATATAAGTTTTATTCTATTTTTTTAAATATAAATGCCAGCGCGTATCTTTTTTTGATTGAAACAGCTAAGAACGCTCTCGATCAAGCCACCCCCAAACAAAAAAAAAAACTTGTGTGAGATACTCACACAACGTTCTCTTGCCAATGCAAATAATGAACAATATAGTCTAACATTAGTATAAAACATTAGAAATAAACAAAAAAACTAACCTCAATAAACATAAACTAATTTTAATCATGAGTGAAAGACGGAATATGAATATAACAACGTCAGTTTGGCTTAAAAATACGGAAAAACACTCTTTCACGCTAAACTAGGCTCTGTAGAGAAAAATGCTTAAATAGAAGATGTAGATCTTTTAATTTCCTATAAATTTGATTATCCTTTGTCATAAAATACATACCATGGCCGAAATCTTAAAAAATACATTTTTTACAGATTTTCATGAAAAAAAAACCAAAATCACTAAATACTGCTAAACTAAGCGTTATACAAAAAAAAATGTTTGAAACAAACGTTGTAGGATTTTAAATTATATACAACTTTTATTGTTTGAACTTTTGCGCTAAATGCATATTAAAGCCACAATCTTAAAAAAACAATTTTTTACGCAAAAACAGCCTCACCAAGAATTTCAGCAGACATGGCGCCTACCCTATTTTGTAGAGCATAAAAAATGTAGTAAATAAGGCGATTTAAAAAAAAATCTTTAGAGCCGTTTTTGAGAAAATTACAAAAAAAATGAAAAATTATACGAATAAACTACTACTTCCAGTTGACCGATTTTGATGAGTGTTCGTGTCGGGTGCGGTAGTAATGTCTAACTAAAAATTCAAGTTCGTACGATGTTCCGTTTGTGAGATATTCTGTTCACACACACACGCACACACACACACACGCACGCACACACATACACTCACTCACTCACACACAGACCAATCGCTAAAAACATAATTTTTTTGGGTTCAGGGGGTCTGAAAACGTGTAGGTCTAGTAAAAACTCGATTTCGAAAAATCGACATGAAAACAATACTTTCCTTTCATATATATTCATATAGGCAAGAGAAAGTAAAAACCGAAATCAAAATCGGTTCATCCGTTTCACATGTCAAACTTATAACACTCCTGTTTTCAGTCTGTTAAAAAATGTTTGGTGTGTAAAAAAAACAACTGTTTAAAATAACAAATTAGATATATATTAAGAACATCAACAACTGTAAGTATTTCTGTTTTAATTTTAATCCATGTTCAAACCCCCCCCCCCTCCAATTCTTTTATGATGAACCTGTATTTTCTGAAAGTAAAAGGTTGCCTAATTCTCGAATTGAACAACCCGTATGAGATTAGACTACACCGTTGTTGAATCAGTCGGAGTTTTGTCAGAGTTCGTTCATTTCCAGTTGGTTGATTTTGCAATTTATGTTTTGTAAATTTAATTATTTCTAGTTTGTTTTGTTATGTTGATAACGAAAGTCAATTAAACTTCTTGTCATGTTATATCAAAGTAGGCAGTTTTTATCACGTTAATCCGTTTCGAAAGTTTAATAAACTTTGTTTATATAATTCTAAATCCCGAAAGTACTTTATTTTCTTTTTCTTTTAAAACATTGATTCGTAATTCCTAACAATCTGCATGGATTATCACTTCTCCGACACTATGTAACAAACAGAATTACAACATAAAATTAATTAGTCCATATCAATTTCCTCATAAATTATTTAAATAATGCAGAAGAAGTTAGGCGCCTGAAACGTTACCATGTTTTGGACTTGTCTGAAAGAGTTTAAATGTAGGTATATAAAATTATAGTGTAAAGTATTTCATATTATAAAATGTAAATATCTTTGAACATAGTCATCTTCTCTTTTATCTTATGAATAATTGATGTAATGAGAGGTACTCAAGGTAATGAGGCCTCAACTTGTGATTTGTAAATTCAAAAGATTTGTTTATATTTTATTTTTTTAAAAACTGATTGCAAAAAATGTTATTTAAAAAAAAATATATCAATTTCCTACATATATTGCTGTGATTAATATTATTATTAAACAATATAAATTGCCTATATCAGGTAGATGGAGTTTTAAATTATTTTCACTCCATCTGCTAGTTTTAGGGCTACGAAAAATAGTTCTGTTTCTTATCACATGGTCAGTCGTTTATATGACAGAACCTTATTTTACTGAACGTACCTTACCTTATTTTGCAAAAAGAAAATAACTAACCCACAATTTTATTAAAAAACTATCTAATTTCGTAAAGAATTTTTTTTGTAATCCCTAGAGTGTATACGTTGCAATCTGTTCAATTGAGAACAATAAGCAACCCCACGACCCAATGAGATGAGGATGGTGTGTATGACGTGTAAATGAGACTGTGTAGTCTTGTACAGACTCAGAGAGTTGGTTAATTGAACCCCAACCATCAAAAGACACCGGTAACCACTGTCTAGTCTAATTCAAATCTGTGTAAAAGTAACTATAGTTGAGCCGCTCTAAGTTTGCTCCTACAGTCAACAAACCAAAACCAGCTACAACAGGGTGCACGCTAGAGTCCGTGACTTTATGGATGTCGTATTCCTATTAAGTCAACTATTTTTTAAATTATAAGTACTTAAAGTATTAAAAAAATCAGTCGTAATATGATGTAGGCCTAACAATTTAATTTAGAAAAATACTTTTAGAAGTATTTTGTATTTAAATACTTTTGAAAGTATTTAGTTGTTAATTCTTAATCAACGTGTACACATTTAGATATAATGCGCATGCTCAGTGACGTCATTATTTGTTTACATTAGGAGCAAACTTAGAACGGCTGAACTGTACCTCTACTAGGGTTTGAACCAGGAATCTTCGTCTCCAAAAATCAGCTGTTAAACAGGTGATTTTGATGACGACTTTACCTCTAGATCGACCCGGTGGGTTAATGAAGAATTTTAATATATTTTTCGTTAAAGAATTTTTTTTAAGGTTTCTGAATATTATTTATACAACAAAACCAAAAATCACATAGAGTAGAAAAAAATCTGAAAATAATTAACAATATAACCTAAATAAATATAACAGGCTGGTGGAGTATTAAATTATTTGCACACGATCTGTTAGTTTCAGGGCTACAAAAAAAGTTTCTTTTTATCACATGGTCAGCCAATTATATGACTGAAGTATTTAACAACAGAACAGGTACAGGTTTAAAAGACACTTATAGAGTTATCTCCTCTGAAAGTAATGAATTTCATTATACAGCCAGACCCTGTAATGAATGACGTGGAGGTGTCATTTGCAGGGTTCAGCGTAAATACTTTTCAGAGGGCTTAGCGTGCTGATAAGCATAGGCTACTTTTGTACTCAGTGAGGAAGGCGATTGTAAACCACCTCACTCCTCCTTTTTACTTTCTCTTGCCTATATGAATATATAGGAAGGAAAGTATTGTTTTCATGTCGATTTTAAGAAATCGACTTTTCACCGGATCTATACGTTTTCAGACCCCCTGAACCCACACAAACATGTTTTTAGCGATTGGTCTGTGTGTGTGTCTGTGTGTGAACAAAATATCTCAAGAACGAAACATCGTATGAACTTGAAACTTGAAACTTAAGTTACATACCACTACCGGACCCGACACGAACATTTTCATCAAAATCGGTCAACCGGAAGTAGTAGTTTATTCGTGTAATTTTTCACTTTTTTGCGATTTTCTCAAAAACTGGTCCTACGATTTTTTTTAAAATCGCCTCATTTACTCAATTTTTTATTTTCTACAAGATAGGGTAGGCGCCATGTTTGCTGAAATTCTGGGTGAGGCTGTTTTCACGTAAAAACAAAGTTTTTTTAAGATTACGGCTTTAATATGCAATTTAGCGAAAACATTTATATAATAAAAGTTGTAGAGAATTTAAAAATCTACAACTTTCATTTCAAACATTTTTTGGTATAACGCTTAGTTTAGCAGTAATTAGCAATTTTCTGTTTTTTTCTCACGAAAACGTGAGAAAAATCGATTTTTTTAAGATTTCGGCCTTAGTATGCATTTTATAATAAAAGTGTATATAATCAAATTTATTGAAAATTAAAAGATCTGCAACTTTTATTTAAAACATTTTTCTCTACAGAGCCTAGTTTAGCGTGAAAGAGTGATTTTCTGTATTTTGAAGCCAAACTGAGGTTGATTTTCATTTTGCGTCTTTCACTCATGATTAAAATTAGGTTATGTTTATTAAGGTTAGTTTTTTTGTTTATGTCTAATGTTTTATTACTAATATTAGGTTTATTGTTAATTATTTATATTGGCAAGAGAAAGTTGTGTGAGTGTTTCACACCAGATTTTTACTTAGTAAATTTCTAGAGGTTCAAACCAGCCTTTCAGCTGTTGATCTAAACAACAGTGATATAATTATTGGTGTGACTTTAGGACATATGACCTTAACGGTCCCGTATATGTACGGATAGTACAGCAAAAAAACAAGATTAAAAAAATTGGTGTGAAACACTCACACGACATTCTCTTGCCAATGCAAATAATTAACAATAATCCTAACAATATTAATAAAACATTAGAAATAAACAAAAAACTAACCTAAATAAATATAAACTAATTTTCATCATGGGTGAAAAACGCAAATTGAAAATCGACCTCAGTTTGGCTTAAAAAAAAGGAAAAACACTCTTTCACACTAAACTACTCTCTGTAGAGAATAAATGCTTCAAATAAAAGTTGTAGATCTTTTAATTTTCTATAAATTCGATTATATAAACTTTTGTCATAAATGCATGCTAAGGCCGAAATCTTAAAAAAATCGTCTTTTCAAACGTTTTCGTGAGAAAAAACAGAAAATAGCTAATTACCGCTAAACTAGGCGTTATACAAAAAAAATATTTAAATAAAAGTTGTAAAATTTCAAATTCTCTATTTTTTTTTGTTATATAAAGTTTTACGCTATAATACATATTAAAGCTGTAATCTTAAAAAAAACACTTATTTTACGTGAAAACAGCCTCAAAGCTGTAATCTTAAAAAAAACACTTATTTTACGTGAAAACAGCCTCACCAAGAATTTCAGCTAACTGGCGCCTACCTTATCTTGTAGAGCATATAAAATTTAGTAAATGAGGCGATTTTAAAAAAAATCGTAGGACCACTTTTTGAGAAAATCGCAAAAAAGTGAAAAATTATACGAATAATTTACTACTTCCGGTTGACCGATTTTGATGAAAATGTTCATGTCGGGTCCGGTAGTGGTATGTAACTTAAGTTTCAAATTCGTACGATGTTCTGTTCTTGAGATATTCTGTTCACACACACACGCACACACACACACACACACACACACACACACACACACACACACACACACACACACACACACACACACAAGACTAACACACAGAACAATCGCTAAAAACATGGTTTTTTGGGTTTAGGTGGTCGGGAAACGTGTAGATCCGGTGAAAACTCGATTTCTTAAAATTGACATGAAAACAATACGTTCCTTCCTATATATTCATATAGGCAAGAGAAAGTAAAAAGCGTTACAAAAAAGGTAGCATCTATTCGAGTATCTAGTTAGCGAGCGACTTTATAGTTCAGTTAAAAACTTGTTAGTAAGTGCGCTGGTTGAATGATTTTCTTTGGTCGAGGCTGATTAATAAAAAATTGAATTGTAGGCAAATAAAACTGATAAATTGATTAATAGCTAGGCATAAAATTTATGTAGTTCCAAACACACACACACACACACGCGCAGACCAATCGGTAAAAATATGGTTTTTGGGTTCAGGACCTGAAAACGTTTGAAGAAACGTTTGAGAAAACTCGGTTTGAAAAAATCGACATGAAAACAGTACTTTCCTTTCCTAAATATTTATATAGGGCAAGAGAAAGTACCATTGATAACTACTAGAAAGTAATCTTACGGCAATTGATAAAAAAGTTTAAAATAAAAGTTGTAGAATTTTAAATGGTCTACAACTTTTATTATATATATTTTTGATCTAAAATGCATATTAAAGCCGCAATTTTAAAAAAACACAATTGTTTTACGTGAAAACAGCCTCACCCAAAATTTCAGCAAACATGACACCTACCCTATCTTGTAGACCATAAAAAATTAAGTAAATGAGGCGATTTAAAAAAAAAATCGTAGACCCGTTTTTGAGAAAATCAGTAAAAAGTGAAAAATTACACGAATAAACTACTACTTCCGGTTGACCGATATTGATGAAAATGTTCGTGTCGGGTCCGGTAATGTTATGTAATTTACGTTTCAAGTTTCAAGTTCGTACGATGTTCTGTTGAGATATTCTGTTCACACGCACACACACGCGCGCACACACACACACACACACACAAACGCACACGCACGCACAAATACGCACGCACGCACGCACACACACACGCACACACACACACACACACACACACACACACACACTCATACACACACACAGACCAATCGCTGAAAACATGTTTTTTGGGTTCGGGGGTCTGAAAACGTGTAGATCCGGTGAAACTCGATTTCTTAAAATTGACATGAAAACAATACTTTCCTTCCTATATATTCATATAGGCAAGAGAAAGTAAAAATTGAATTGTAGACAAATAAAACTGATACATTAATTAATAGACATAAAATTTATATACTCCCAAGCACATACATATGTACGCGCAGACCAATCGGTAAAAATATAGTTTTTTTGGGTTCAGGGGCCTGAAAACGTGTATTTCTGGTGAAAACTCGGTTTGAAAAAATCGACATGAAAACAGTACTTTCCTTTCCTATATATTTAAATAGGGCAAGAGAAAGTACCAATGATAACTACTACATTGTAATCTTACGGCAATTGATAAAACAGACTCGAACTTCTACAGAATGAAAAAAATATGCAACGTATTTTACACAATACATGTTCTGCAATTAGTTTTTTCTTTGAGAGATGAAACTTGTAATTACAAAGATATATACTAGATCGTAATGTCTAGGGGGTGATTTTGCAGATTAAAATAGCTTCTCCTTTAACAGAATAGATAAAGTTGGAGAATAGCTTGAGTTAGGGAGGAGGAGGAGGAGGAGGAATAGGAGGAGGAGGAGGAGGAGGAGGAGGAGGAGTATCAGAAGGAGGTGAGACTGAGAGAGGAGAAAACTTTTTTACTTTCTCTTGCCCTATATAAATAGACAAGGAAGGAAAGTAGCGTTTCATGTAGATTTTTATGTAGATGTGTGCGTGCCTGCGCGCGTGCGCGAATATAATATCTCAAGAATAGATTACAAAGTTGAAACTTGAGACTTAAGTTAGGTACCATAAGTGGACCTGACGAAAATTTTCATCAAAATTAGTCAACCGCAAGTAGTAGTTTATTCGTGAAATATTTTTACTTTTTGCGAGTTTTTTTTTGAAAATTTTTCACTTTTACTAACCCCATGACCCAATAAGATGAGGATGATATTTATGAGATGTAGTCTTGTGCAGACTCAGCCCAACCATTCCTGAGAGAGTACGGTTAATTAAACCCCAATCATCAAAGTACACTGGTAACCACTGTCTAGTATTCAAATTAACTACTAAACTAGGATTTTACTAAAACTAGGATTTTAACCGGTTGATTTAAGCCAGCCCGTTGGCGTAGTGGTTAGCATAACTGGCTTCTACACCGGGGTCCCGGGTTCGATTCCCGGTCAGGTATATCATTTTTTCATCACTCATCTTGATCTATCATCTTTCTCACAGTCTGCATTAGCAGTAATTACAAATCAGTCGGACGTAAAACAAAAAAAGAATTTGAACCAGGGACCTCGCTTCAGAAAATCAGCTGTTTAACAGCTGACTCATAAATGTTTAAATGTTTTTTATTTATAAAATGGTTAAGACCACCAGGTTGCTCTAGAGGTAAAGTCGTCGCAAAAATCAGCTGTTTAACAGCTGATTTTCGGAGACGAAGGTTCCTGGTTCAAATCTTAGTAAAGGTAGTTACTTTTATTCGGATTTGAATACTAGACAGTTGTTACCGGTGTACTTTGATGGTTGGGGTTCAATTAACCACACTCTCTGAGTCTGTACAAGACTACACAGTCTCATTTACACGTCATACACATCATCCTCATCTCATTGGGTCATGGGGTTGTTTATTGTTCTGAATTGAACAGATTGCAACGTACACAAATTAGGGATTACAAAAAAACAGTTATAAAAAAATAATAGATTTCCATATTCCATTCTTTGCCTCATAAATAACCCGGTAATTAAACGGAAAAAAATGAAATAGAAGAATAATCCGCAATTTTTTATCCCTAATGTGTGTACGTTGCAATCTGTTGAGTTCAGAACAATAAACATTCCAATGACCCAATGAGATGAGGATGATGTGTATGACGTGTAAATGAGACTGTGTAGTCTTGTACAGACTCAAGTCGACCATCCCTGAGAGAGTATAGTTAATTAAACCCCAACCATCAAAGTACACCGGTAACAACTGTTTAGTATTCAAATCTGTATAAAAGTAACTACCTTTACTAGGATTTGAACCAAGAACCTTCGTCTACGAAATTAAACGGGAAAAATCTGGTGTGAAACACTCACACAACTTTCTCTTGCCAATGCGAATAATTAATAATAAACCTAACATTAGTAATAAAACATTCGAAATAAACAAACAACTAACCTCAATGACCATTACCTAATTTTAATCATGAGTGAATGACGCAAAGTGAAAATCGATCTCAGTTTGCCTTAAAAGACGGAAAATCACTCTTTCACGCTAAACTAGGCTTTGTACAGAAAAATATTCAAAATAAAAGTTGTAGATCTTTTAATTTTCTATAAATTTGATTATATACACTTTTGTCATGAAATGCATACTAAGCCGAAATCTTTAAAAAATCGATTTTTCACACGTTTTCGTGAGAAAAAACAGAAAATCGCTAATTACCGCTAAACTAAGCGTTATACAAAAAAATGTTTGAAATAAAAGTTGTGGAATTTTAAATTATCTACTTTTCTTATGGTAAAGTTTTTGCGCTAAAATGCATAATAAAGCCGTAATCTTAAAAAAACCATTTCTTTACGTGAAAACAGCCTCACCAAGAATTTCAGCAAACATGGCGCCTACCCTATCTTGTAGAGAATAAAAAATTGAGTAAACCAGGCGATTTTTAAAAAAAAATCGTAAAAAATGAAAAATGACACGAATAAACTACTACTTCCGGTTTACCGATTTTGATGAAAATGTTTCTGTCGGGTCCGGTATTGGTATGTAACTTAAGTTTCACGTTTTAAGTTCGTACAATGTTCCGTTCTTGAGATATTTTGTATACACACACACGCACACAGACCAATCGCTAAAAGCATGTTTTTTTGGGTTCAGGGGGTCTGAAACCGTGTAGATCCGGTGAAGAGTGGATTTGTTAAAATCGACATGAAAACATTATTTTCCATCCTATATATTCATATAGGCACCCCAACGTCGTCGCTAATGACCTTGTAGTTGATGCGACGTTAAATAAATAAAAAAAAAGAAGGAGAAAATCATGTATTAAGTTAGTTTTACACATACAAGCTGTATAATGTATTTTTTTTTGCACCTATGTATTGCATCCTATATATTCATATAGGCAAGAGAAAGTAAAAACCTATGTATTGCATCCTATATATTCATATAGGCAAGAGAAAGTAAAAAATGTGGAATAGAAGTGGCGTCCACGTAACTAGATGGAAGAGTACCGTAAAAACTTAATCATTTGTTTCTCTTTAGTGTAGAAGACAAAAGAAGGAGCCGGCCGCATTGGCGCAGTTGGTAACGTGCTCACCTCTCATCATGCGGTCCTGGGTTCGAATCCCACTTAAGCATGGCATATTTTCATACGTTACAAAAAATCATTTCATCCTCATTACACACAGTTACACCCCAACGTCGTCGCTAATGACCTTGTAGTTGATGCGACGTTAAATAAATAAAAAAAAAGAAGGAGAAAATCATGTATTAAGTTAGTTTTACACATACAAGCTGTATAATGTATTTTTTTTTGCACCAAGTCGAGCAGTTGAACAACGATATTTTTTGTTGTTGTACGAACACTCTTGCCTTGTGTGTTTCTGTTTACTAAATCCAGATAGCGTTCGTTCATCCATCAATTCGGTAGTCTCAGCATTAAATTTATTACTTTGGCGACGACAGCCGCAACCCAATAAATTATACACCGACACATACGTACGTCTCTCGTTTCACCTAGTTCAAAAATTTTCACCATCTAAAATAATGTTGCTGTTTTCATTGTTATTCGTTAGAGCTGCAGTAGTACTGCATTTGTGTTGAACTAAAGGAAGATTGAGAAATTTAAATTTTAATATCTGTGTCCTAAAAGTAAAAAGTGTTAACTCAAATTTTGGCAAAATTAAGTTTGAAAATCAGCAAGAAAGCTGTTTAAAAGTTGCAGTAACCATATTAACTCCACTTTTGTATAACGATGCAGAAAAGATTTTTAAAATGACTACAATTTTTAACTCTAATTGAATGTATACTTGTTATTGACAATAAGTTATTTTATTTTGAATTATTTTGTTTTTATTGTCTTACTAATAAGCCTCAGAATTTGTTTGAATTCTGTAATTTTTTCAAATGTTGTTGTCAATAAAATGCTGGTTCTTTATCAAAAAAGAGTTGGCACAATATATTTTGTCAAAGTTCTGTTTTCGTTTCATTAACTCATGTTACTTCGGGGGTTAACACTAATGTAATTAAAACGCAGAAAGATGTAAAAGTATGAAATTCTGTGGGTGGTCAGGGGTAGTAGAAGTTAAGAAAGTTGTTAGCCATTTAAATCTTTGTATCATAAGCTATTTTATTTGCTACAAAATTTTAAAAAAATTTCACGCCTTCAGAAATTTTTCACAAAATAAAAAAATTTCACGTTTTTTTGGTTCTTCTGAAAAATTACAAAAATGGAGTTAACTTCCTTCGCTTCTTAGGTACAGATATTATTTTAACCAAACTACATTATACGAGTAATAATTTAAATGTGTTATATTTGTTATGTTATATTTATATTGTGACATTTATCGCTAAGGTCCTTTCGGGATCTAAGTAATTAAATAATTAATACAATGTTGTTGTTTAGGTCTTCAGCCGAAAGGCTGGTTTGAACCTGTAGAGTTTTTACTAAGTAAAACGAGGAGTGAGGTGGTTTACCTCTGCCTTCCTCACTGAGTGGAAAAGTACGCTTAACAGCATGCCGTGCCCTCTGAAAAGCATGTATTTTCCACTCTGCAAATGACACCTTCACTTCATTCACCACAGGGTCTGGCTGTAAAATGAAATTCATTACTTTCAGAGGAGATAACTCTAATTAGTGTCTTTTACACCTCTACCTCATGTGCTCTTAAATGATTCTGTCATTTAATTGGCTGACCATGTGATAAGAAACAGAACTATTTATTTTAGCCCTGCAACGAACAGATTGAGTGTAAATAATTTGACACTCCACCTGTCTGTTATGGGCAGAATTAATACAATAAAGTTTACAAATACAAGTATTTATTACAACTAAAATATTTACAAAATAAGTAACAAATTAATTATAATGAAGTAATACAATAAATAACTTAATAATTTTCTTAATACTACTTACAACAATTATATAGAATGCACATACACAATAAAACTGAATAATAATAGTTGTTGCCTATAACAGACAGGTGGAGTGTTAAATTATTTACACTCAATCTGTTAGTTGCAGGTCTAAAATAAATAGTTCTGTTTCTTATCACATGGTCAGCCAATTAAATGACTGAATCATTTAAGAACAGAAGAGCTAGAGGTGTAAAAGACACACTAATCAGAGTTATCTCGTCTGAAAGTAATGGATTTCATTATACAGCCAGACCCTGTGGTGAATGAAGTAAAAATATCATTTGTAGAGTGGAAAAAAATGCTTTTCAGAAGCCCTGGCATGCTGATAAGCATACTTTTCCACTTAGTGAGGAAGGCATGGGTAAACCATTTCACTCCTCCATTTACTTAGTAAAACCTCTACAGGTTCAAACCAGCCTTTTTGCTGATGACCTTAACAACACAATAATACAGAGTGATTTTTTAGTCCTGTTACCCAATTGTTAATGTCTGGTAATATTTTTCTAAAAAAAATAAATTTTGTTTTGTGACACTAAGTTGGTAGCCCTACTCAATCAGTATGGATATGGCAGTGTGAGTTGATTCTCCTTGAGCTGTGTAAAATTTTGTGCCGTTTCCGGTCGTGCTACGAACAGAATGTCTTTTATCCTAAAACAATCTCTTGTTTAAATTTGGAGGCTGAAGCTCTAGAACTAATCGTATATGATACGTATACAATTTCAATTTTTTAGCAGCTTTCTGAGCACTCGAACATGACAAATCAACATGCGAGGAAAGTTTTTGTAAACTTTTCAATGGAGAATTGAGCAATCTTGTTTTCACATTCTCTTAACGTCATCTGTCAAGAGAGTTGGTCGACCACTACGTTTTCTGCTGCAAACAATACCTGCCTCTAAAAATCAGTTAGTTAGCCTAGAAATTGACTAGAATAGAGTGGAGGAATACCAAAAAATTTAATTTGAGAGGATTCTTTTACACTCGCATACGATTTTGTAGCAAAATGTTGTTCAAGAATGAAAACCCGTTGTTCTAGGGTAAAAGACATTCTGTTCGTAACACAACTAGAAACAGCACAAAATTTTACGCAACTCAAGGAGAATCAACTCAAACTGTCGTATCTATACCGGTTGAGTAGGGCTACCAACTTTGTGTCACAAAACAAAATATCCCTTTCTTAGAAAAAAAATACCAGATTTTAACAATTGGGTAACAGGACTAAAAAATCACCCGGTAGTTGACCAATACAATGCCCGGGTACGTTGACCTGATCCAATTGTACCGATAGCTAACGCAAATCAACACTTGTCAAAGATCAAACGAATACTAACTCACTGACCGCCTCGGGGGTCTCTTTATATAGGTTGATCAAAGAAATATTCTAGAAAAACGGAGATCTGTTCCAAACAAAAATAATTTTTTATTGGTTCTCGAAATATCATAACTAATGTAAACAAAAATAACAATAGAATAAAAGGTGTTACAGGTAATCAACCGACTCTTTCACAAATAGTTGTACAACAAAGACCCTTTTAAAATCCCTTTATTAATAGGTATCCTTTTATAACTGACCCTATTGTTACTTTTTCACTCTATTATCTATAGTCGATCTACTGTAAGAGTACTCTGTGCGAGGCAAGCAGCTACAGGTTGTAAACAAAACTTTTACACTAGTTGGCGCGTATCCACCTCACTGCCGGACAATTATCTTGTACTATTTTCCATCATAAAAATATCTAAATCCAGCTAAAATAAACATTATCCATTAAGCGTTTTCAATTATACCGTTCTGATTACTTGATTATTATTGTTTCATAAATACTCCTTAATTAATTATTTTAATGATATGAAATAAACAATCCGAAATGATAAACAATGAATCACTAGAATTGATTACTCTCCTGTTATAATTCAAGCGCATTAGTCTTATATCATTACTTGTGACCAAAAGTAAAATAAAACTGACTCTATAATAAAAACCTACTAATCATAAATAATAATGTTGCAGTGCTGCCAACCTCAACAGTGAGACACTACTCATAAATTTCACTACCGTACAGTTCCTAGATACATTTTGTAAGCTGTGGTTTATTCCGAGAAAATGTTTTCATCATAAACCTAATAAGAAATAAATGTGACCTGTAATTATTGCCTATAGCTTAATTACATGACTAGAAATGTTTGATTACTGTAATTACGAATGAATTGCTTTTTTTACTATTGCTGTCTTTGGTGTTTTCATTATCAATCTCGTGACTACAGTATCTAACGGTGTTTCAAAAAGGACGCACTTCGAAGTTTAAGCGTTAATATTTTCTGCATAGGGAATATGTTTCCCCCCAAATAATAGTTGGCACTACCGTACTCATTGTTGACCCATTGTGTATTACTGACATGAACTAGTGCTATCCCAGTATTCATTTGTGTCTGTATAAATTCAAACATTATTTTTCAAAGGATGAACGTGTTTTTATTATTGAAAGTTATTGCGCATATAAATCTCACAAACGAGTGAAAGACGAGTTCCAGTTAAAATTTCCCAATTCTGAAGTACCTAATAACACCACAATATCGCGTCTGATTAATAAATTTTGTGAGACTGGCAGTGTACAGGATCGGAAAAGCACAGGTCGACCATCAGTGTTAACAGAACAAGTTTTGGACGATGTGAATCAAGTTTAACTACATCACCCGGAAAATCACTTAGAAAGTTATCTTCACAGGCTGGATTATCACTATCTTCCGCTTTAAGGGCTACAAAAAAATTAAATCTGCATCCTTACCGTATCGGTATCGTTCATGAACTGAAAGAAGTAGACCATGGGAAACGTATACAGTATTGTCGTTGGATACGTTCTCTTGTTAATGGCAACGGTGTTGAAATATTGGATCGTGTTTATTTCAGTGACGAAGCATGGTTCCACTTGGATGGTTACATCAACAGCCAAAACTGCCGAATATGGAGCGCTCATAATCCTCACACATTTCATGAACGTCCACTACACGCACGTAAAATTGGTGTTTGGTGTGCGATCTCCCGGCGTCGTATTGTTGGGCTTTTATTTTTTGACACATCTGTAGATGGTGTGGTGTACCGCAACTTAATTGAACAATTTATAGCGTTGTTAGAATTACACGATCGAGATTGTTGGTTTCAGCAGGATAACGCGACGTGCTATACTTCTACTGAAACGCTGAATATGTTACGAGAATTTTTTGGCCATCGTGTGATATCAAAAGGATTGTGGCCACCAAGATCCCCAGATCTTACTCCTGCGGATTTTTTTCTTTGGGGGAACTAAAAGAGTAAGGTTTTTAAAAACAATCCTCATAAATTGAAGAATTGAAGGCTAATATTGAAAGTGAGATTACAAACATTAATGAGCAAACACAACGAAAAGTGGCTACAAATGTTATGAAACTTGTCCAAACTTGCATTACGAGGAGTAAGTCATTTTGAACATTTATTGTGAAGTTTTAAAGGTAATCTGAATGTTATAAAGGTAATAATTTCATACCGTATAATTTGTATAATTTGTTATTACTTAATGTAATAAATTAGCGTTCTCAAACTTCGAAGTGCGTCCTTTTTGAAACACCCGTTATAAAGTCTTCGCCAAAATCAGCTGTTTAACAGCTGATTTTCGGAGACGAAGGTTCCTGGTTCAAATCCTAGTAAAGGTAGTTATTTTTATACGGATTTGAATACAAGACAGTGGTTACCGGTGTACTTTGATGGTTGGGGTTCAATTAACCATACTCTTTCAGGAACGGTCGGCCTGGGTTTGTATAAGACTACACCTCATTACACATCAAACACATCATCCTCATTTCATGGGGTCATGGGCTTATTGTTCTAAATTGAACAGATTGCAACGTACACACATTAGGAATTAAAAAAAAAATGTTTTTAATTTTTGTTATTTACTTATGTTTGTATATTACGTTATATTATTTTCATATTATAAACTATTTGAAATAAGACAAAAAATAAATGAAAATAAAACCAACTTGTCATATTATTAAGAAATTTTTTTACAGATTTTTGCAAAGAAATGTATCATCTATTAAAAAGAATTGGTTTCCTTTTTGTAACACATTTGAATTAGCACGTACGTTATAGTAATTCGTGCGTTGTATATTATTTTAAGTTGAAAAATATTTACTTGAAGAAAAAGGAAAATGTTATTTGTTTTTCGGTTTAGTGATTTCACTTTTCCGGCTTGGCAGTTGGTCATGCATTCGAGACACGTTTCTTTTTTAATGTTTCCGGGTTTTTAACGTTTTATTATTGCAATTTTTTAAGATTGTAAATTTTGTCAGCATGTCTATGTTATTTCGGTTTGGGAATAATTATAGAACGTTCTGTTTGTTTGTAGATCTCCAATATGGAATGTCCCAGATTATAAACTATTATTTATGAATTATAAATAAAATTTAATTGTTTAAATTTAAATGTTATAAATAAATATATAAATTATTTATTATATATTGTATTATTATAATAATGTTATATTATTATATTATAATAGTAATAATTATTATGATATATTATAATTATTATTAATATTATAATTATTATAATAATATAATTATAATATTATACATATTATTTAACTATATATATTATACAGGGTGATTCAAAACTATACGGCAATCTCTTGGAATCTCATTCTATAGCTAAAAATAAGAAATAAAGTATTAACATAAGTCTGAAAACGCTTAGTTAGCGAGTTACGGCTAGCGAAAAATGTCACGTAGAACTCTGTACCCTCGGTTAAGTAAGGCCGTATAAAAATGTTAAACGTAGTTACAAAGTTACAAATACGATTGTTTCCTATGTTTCTTAATCTGAAAAATTGAATAAAATTAATTCCAGAGCTGTAAATGGAATACTTTCAGAGATATCTTACATGAAACACAAGAATTGGTACAAAGAAATAACACATTTTTGTGTTTTACGTAAGATTACTTCCATAAATGGTAAATAAAGGTGTATTTTTTCTTAAATAAATTTGTAGAAAATTTAATTTTGAAAAGATTCATGTGAATTACTCAGAAAAAAATGAATAATAGATATTGAAATTTCGCTTTATTTAAAATAAAAACAAACGCACATAAAACGCACATTCTTAACTGCATAAAATATTAGTTAATAGATATTAGCTATTGATTAGATATTGTTAATAGATATTAGAACTGCATAGATATTAGTTAATATTTTATGCAGTTAAGAATGTGCGTTTTATGTGCGTCTGTTTTGATTTTAAATAAAGCGAAATTTCAATATCTGTTATTCATTTTTTTCTGAGTAATTCACATGAATCGTTTCAAAATTAAATTTTCTACAAATTTATTTAAGAAAAATACACCTTTATTTACCATTTATGGAAGTAATCTTATGTTAAACACAAAAATGTGTTATTTCTTTGCACCAATTCTTGTGTTTCATGTAAGATATCTCTGAAAGTATTGCATTTACAGCTCTGGAACCAATTTTATTGAATTTTTCAGATTAACAAACATAAGCAATCGTATTTGTATCTTTGTAACTACTTTTAACATTTTTATACGGCCTTACTTCACTGAGGGTACAGAGTTCTAGGTGAAATTTTTCGCTAGCCGTAACTCGCTAACTAAGCGTTTTCGAAGTTATATTAATATGAACTTTATTTCTTATTTTTAGCTATACAATGAAATCCCAAGAGATTGCCGTATAGTTTTGAATCATCCTATATAAATATATATAATTTAATTATATTAATAAATAAATAACTATTTATAAATTAACAAATTGTATCGTCTCGTAAAATAAAGTACATTAAAATAAATGACAAGTCAAAAATTAGTGATGCCTGCCTGCGTAGCGTAGTAGTAGCGCGCTAGTCTACTACGCGGAGGTTCCGGGGTCGATTCCCGGCCAGGGTCGGGAAATTTTCAAAGTTAAAAACCCAAAGTTATCTTACGTATCAAATCGTAGTCCCTAATAGCCGAGCTGTTGATGCGACTTTAAATAAAGTTTTTTTAGATTCTATTTTTTATCGAGAACTGTCTGTACATTATTGACAAATTCCCAATTTGATCATTGCTGTATTTTTTGACGTGAATTAGGCATGAGTTTGAACAGGGACCCCCAGTAGAGTTTGTTCTTGGATGGCTGTCAGCTGGTCACCATACAAAGTCGCTTGCCCAAACGGTGTTACTTAACAAGTAATAGCGACTATCCACCAGCTGACTGACTGGGATGGCCCGTAGGCCCTTTAAATAAAGTAAAATCCCTGGTGTGAAACACTCACAGAACTTTCTCTTGCCAATGAAAATAATTAACAATAAACCTACCGTTAGCAATAAAACATTAGAAATAAACAAAAACTAACCTCAAAAAACATAACCTTGTTTTAATCATGAGTGAAAGACGCATAATGAAAATCGACCTCAGTTTAGCAAATATGAAAAATCACTCTTTCACGCTAAACTAGGGTCTGTAGAGAAAAATGCTTACATAAAAGTTGCAGATCTTTTAATTTCCTATAAAATTGATCGTATACACTTTTGTCGTAAAATGCATACTAAGGCCGAAATCTTTAAAAAAATCACTTTTTTACACGTTTTCGTGAGAAAAAAAAACAGAAAATCGCTAATTACCGCTTAACTAAGCGTTATACAAAAAAATGTTTGAATTAAAAGTTGTAGGATTTTAAATTCTCTGCTAATTTTATTTGAATTTTTGCGTTAACTGCATATTAAAGCTGTAATCTTAAAAAATATTTTTTTACGTGAAAACAGCCTCACCAAGAATTTAAGCAAACATGTCGCCTACCGTATCTTGTAGAGCATAAAAAATTGAGTAAACCAGGCGATTTTTAAAAAAGTGGTAGACCAGTTTTTAAAAAAATCACAAAAAAGTGAAAAATGACACGAATAAACTACTAACTTACTTCCGGTTGACCGATTTTGATGAAAATGTTCGTGTCGGGTCCGGTAGTGATATATAAGTTAAGTTTCCAGTTTCATGTTCGTAGATATTCGTTCTTCGTTCTTGAGATATTCTGTTCATACACACACACACACACACACACACACACACACACACACACACACACACACACACACACACACACACACGCACGCACACTCACACACAGAGACCAATCGCTACAACTATGTTTTTTGGGTTCAGGGGGTCTGAAAACTTGTAGATCCGGTGAAGCTCGATTTCTTAAAATCGTCATGAAAACAATACTTTCCTTCCTATATATTCTTATAGGCAAGAGAAAGTAAAAATGTCTCTCATTAACCACTTCATACGTTTCGTATTAACACAATACTTTTTTCATGAACTCAACTTACTGTACATTTTTAGCATAACTGTTTATTTTAAAACAACTAGTTTTACTTTCTCTTACCTATATGAATATATAGGAAGGAAAGTATTGTTTTCATGTCGATTTTAAGAAATCCAGTTTTCACCGGATCTACACGTTTTCAAACCACCTGAACCCAAAAAACATGTTTTTAGCATGTTCTACAAAGAGTAGTTTAGCGTGAATAAGTGATTTTCCGTATTTTAAAGCCAAACTGAGGTTAATTTTCATTTTGCGTCTTTCACTCATGATTAAAATTAGGTTATGTTTATTGAAGGCCTTCGGGCCAGCCCAGTCAGTCAGCTGGTAGTAATTCGCTATTATTTGTTAAGTAACACTGGTTGGGCAAGCGACTTTGTATGGTGACCAGCTGACAGCCATCCATGAACAAACTCTACTGGGGGTCCCTGTTCAAACACATGCCTTATTCACGTCAAAAAATACAGCAGAAGCAGCGATTAAATTGGGTAGTTGTCAAAAATGTACAGTTCCCGATAACAAATAAAAGCTAAAAAAAAAAAAAAAAAAAAAAAAAAAAAGTTTATTGAGGTTAGTTTTTTGTATATTTCTAATGTTTTATCGCTAATATTAGGTTTATTTTGTTAATTATTTGCATACGCAAGAGAAAGTTATGTGAGTGTTTCACACTAGATTTTTTATTTAATAAGCAAATAAACTACAAAATTGTATTGTTATTGCCGTAAATCAAAGATGTAAACATTCTCTGGATCGTTGAGTGCATTTAGGAAAGTTGATATTTTTAAGAAAATTTGAATATTTAATTCAGTTGGCGACAAATCTATAGGCAAAGAAGCAGATATAGAAACTAAACTTTCTTATAAAATATTTATAAAGGTCAAAAAGAAAAGCCGGTTATTGTCCTCCCAGCTTTCCGGGTCTATTTATAGAAACTGACTTACTTACTTCTCAATTAATAAATTTATGAAGTATTTTAAAGGGTGAATTTAAAGGAAGTTTTAAAATAACGGGTGTTTAAAAAAAACGTAACTAATTACTTTCTCTTGCCTGTATGAATATATAGGAAGGAAAATATTGTTTTCATGTCGATTTTCACTCTTCACCGGATCTACACGTAAACAGACCCCCTCAACCCACACAAACATGTTTTTAGCGATTGGTCTTCGCGCGCGCGCGCGTGTGTGAGTGTGTGTGTGTGTCTGTGTGTGCGCGGTGCTTAGGTTTACGAAGTTTTTTATGCTCTATAAGATAGGGTAGGCGCCATGTTTGCTGAAATTCTTGGTGAGGCTGTTTTCACGTAAAAAAATTGTTTTTTTAAGATTACGGCTTTAATATGCATTTTAGCGCAAAAATCTATATAACAAAATTTGTTGAGAATTTAAAATTCGACAACTCTTAGTTACAACATTTTTTGTATAACGCTTAGTTTAGCAGTAATTAGCAATTTACTGTTTTTTCTCATGAAAACGTGTGAAAAATCGATTTTTTTAAAGATTTCGGCTTTAGAATGCATTTTACGACATAAGTGTATATAATTAAATTTATAGGAAATTATAAGATCTACAATTACTTTTATTTCGTACATTTTTCTCTACAGAGCCTAGTTTAGCGTGAAAGATTGATTTTTCGTATTTTTAAGCTAAACTGAGGTTGATTTTCATTTTGCGTCTTTCATTCATGATTAAAATTAGGTTATGTTATTAAAGTTAGTTTCTTGTGTATTTCTAATGTTTTATTACTAATGTTAGGTTTTTTGTTAATTATTTGCATTGGCAAGAAAAAGTTGTGTGAGTGTTTCACACCAGATTTTTTTTTAGATGTTTTAACAAGGTTTCTAATGCAATTTCTAAAATAAGTAACTGGCGTGTCCTAGCGACAAAATGAGGAGTGCTTTTTTCTGGTAAAAGATTAAAATCAAGAAAACAATCAATCTCCACGGAAAACCGTTTTTCTTTCAGTGTCGTATTTATTGTGTTCAGTACCTAGTAACAGTAAATAAATAAATAGTTATAATAGATAAAAATTTATTGGAAACTTCGTACGCTATCAAAAAATCTTCGTCGTATTGTTTTCTTCTTTTTTTAAAAATTCTGGTGTCGTAAAGTGTTTTCAAGTTAAGGGGCACATATTTTTACTTTCTCTTGCCTAAATGAATATATAGGAAGGAAAGTATTGTTTTCACGTCGATTTTTAAAAATCGAGTTTTCACCGGATCTACACGTTTTCAAACCACCTGAACCCAAAAAACATGTTTTTAGCGATTGGTTTGTGTGTGTGCGTGCGCGGGTGTGTGTGTGTGTACAATATATCTCAAGAACGGAACATCATACGAACTTGAAACTTAAGTTACATACCACTACCGGACCCGACATGAACATTTTTATCAAAATCGGTTTACCGGAAGAAGTAGTTTATTCGTGTATATTTTCACTTTTTTTACGATTTTCTCAAAAACTGGTCCTACGATTTTTTTTGAAATCACCTGATTTACTATTTTTTTTATGCTCTACAAGATAGGCTAGGCGTCATGTTTGCTGAAATTCTTGGTAAGGCTGTTAACACGTAAAAAATTGTTTTTTTAAGATTGCGGCTTTATTATGCGTTTTACCACAAAAAAGTACCTATATAAAAAAAGTTGTAGAGAATTTAAAATCCTACAACTTTTATTTCAAACATTTGTGTATAACGCTTAGTTTAGCGGTAATAAGTAATTTTCTGTTTTTTTCTCACGAAAACGTGTGAAAAATCAATTTTTTTAAGATTCCGGCCTTAGTATGCATTTAGCGACAAAAAAGTTTATAATAAAATTTATAGGAAATTAAAAGATGTACAACTTTTATTCTAAGCATTTTTTTGTACAGTGCCTAGTTTAGCGTGAAAGAGCGATTTTCCGTATTTTTAAGCCAAACTGAGTTATATATAAAATATTATCACTACACTACCTAATTGTAAACAAACATAATGGAAACACTAATGACTTTCTGCTGGTGGTCACATAATCTCTACGAAATGTTATGGATAACAAAAATCTAGTACAAGTGATATTCATATTAATTGGTCATTTATCTTGTGCGTACCAATGTAATCGATCCGGCACGTAGTGTGAACGGGAATTGAAGAAGTGGGGAAGAGAGGTAATCCTATTTCGATCGTTGTCAAGCAGTATCTACGTGTAGCTACACGTACAGGCTACTTAACCGCTATTAAAACGTGCTTGCCTCTCATCATGAAGTCTTGGATTCGAATACCATTCAGGCACGGCATATTTCATACGTTACAAAAAATCATTTCATCTTTCACCGTCTGCATTAGCAATAATTGTAGAACAGTCGGACGTTAAACCAAAAAAAAGCCGCTATTTTTACGAACAATTTAAACAATTTTAACTTCCTCTTGCCTATATGATGTAACCTCTTTGCTCAACGCCGCACAAGGACGTCCAAAAACATTTAGCAAAACTGGTAACGAGATTACAGTTAAAAAAAAGGTGTTGTTGTGATACATAAAATAAAGACACGGTACTGCACATAATCTACAAAATATACTTTTAATAAATAACAAGTTTCTAATCAAAAGATTCTATTACAATTTTATTTCCTTTTAAAAACAAAAGGAAAAATCTGAAGACAAAACTCAGCGCATACATCAATAAACAAATTAATAATAATATTATCCAAAAAGATTAATTATTACAATCCTACAGAAAATAAATTTTGAGACTAGCAAGTGCGTTAAAAATTCAGCTGAATAAATTAATTTATAAAATATTTAATGCATTGGTAAAATTAAATAGGGAATTCCCAAGTTTTAAAGAAAATTTTAAAGAATATATATATATATATATATACATATGAATTGACTAAATAAATTTTAATGTGACAACACTCATCAATCTTTAAAATAATATGTATACAGATCCATATTCAATATTCGCATTTTTGTTAATTTAGAAAAGATATATTAAAGAAGCCAGTGAGAAATTTATTAAAAGATATTAAATAATGAAATAATTCATTTTTTCTTTTTTAAATAATTTTGCTGAGCAACAAGTTAATTGAACAAATAAAAAAAATATTTTAATAAAATTTAAATTGATTTATTTTATTATGAAGGATTCATGTCTAGACGTTGCTAAGTTAAATTCTGTTCGCCGCATGTATCGCCTTGTCGGCCAGATATTGTTAAAATTATATGGAAAATTAGTATCTCGAAGGTTCCAGAAGAAACGATTCAAAGGTAGACGAAATACACACAATCCCCAGTGTAAATAAAATAAATTTTCTCATACCTCTAATAATCCAAATTATTTTCATACAGACGCAATTAACCAGGCAAAACTTCAGACAGACAGGGTGTTTTGGGCCACTCTCGCAATCTACATGACCCCTAGAGACATCGAACTCCGGTCCGTGAACCTCTGGTTGGACAATGACGACATGAATCTCCAAGTACCATTTTAAGTTAATCTCGACATGAATCTTGAAGTGAAATTTGAAAAGTATCTCGATATAAATCTCGAACTAAGTCTTGAACTAAGTCTTGAACCCTAGTTAACACAATTCGCAAGGAATTAAACTCCAATCAAATAAAATTACCATGAAATAGAAGATTTCATGTTTGCAAAAGAAAATAGTTAACAATTCATAAAGAAAATTACATATAGAGTATTACAAATCAAAGCATGAAAATATATAGGTTACGTTTCACTGGCAATAATTAACAGTATATTAAATTTTGAAAGAGTAAAAATCATAACAAAATATTAGGTTTAAAAATATAGAATAGACTTTAAATAATTTTCATAATTCACAACGAATATAATAAATTTACAGCAATTAAATTAGTTACAAAATAAGATGACATGACAAAATCAGTCGCCATTGCATGAAAGTAAAAGTTTTAAACCAAGCTGTTTCACACTTTACAAGGTTATATTGCCAGAAAAACGGTAAAAGTATTAAGAAAAACACTTACCTAGAAAGGGTAAGACGTAGAAACGAAGAAAAAAACATTTTAAATAATTATTTAAGACATTATAAAAATCAGCACGGCACTGTACGTCCGGCCATTACAAGAGCTAGCAACGAACAGGCAGAAAGCTGCCGAAAGCAGGGCCCAGTGAAAAACCAGCGTGACGTCACGCACAAAACTCACTAGGAGACCCTGAGCGATGAATAGCAAACACGTAGTGCATCGAACATCCGATAGAAAGAGCGAACCTGCGTATAAATAGTCGAAAAGACAGAAAAAGGGAAAACCCACGTAACGTCCAAAAAAAAGTGTTACAATGAATATAAGATATAGGAAGGAAAGTATTGTTTTCATGTCGATTTTAAGAAATCGAGTTTTCAGCGGATCTACACGTTTTCAGACCCCCTGAACCCAAGAAAACATGTTTTTAGCGATTGGTCGGTGTGTGTGTGTGTGTGTGTGTGTGTGTGTGTGTGTGTGTGCGCGTGTGTGTGTGTGTGTGTGTGTGTAAACTAAATATCTCAGAAACGGAACATCGTACGAACTTAAAAATTTAAACTTAAGTTATATACCACTACCGGACCCGACACGAACATTTTCATCAAAATCGGTCAACCGGAAGAAGTAGTTTATTCGTGTATTTTTTCACTTTTTGCGATTTTCTCAAAACTGGTCCTACGATTTTTTTTAAATCGCTTTATTTACTTAATCTTTTATGCTCTAGAAGATAGGGTATGTGCCATGTTTGCTGAAATTCTTGGTTAGGGTGTTTACACGTACAAAATTTGTTTTTTAAGATTGTGGCTTTAATATGCATTTCAGCGCAAAAATGTATATAATAAAAGTTGTAGAGAATTCAAAATACTACAACTTTTATTTCAAACGTTTTTTTTATAACGCTTAGTTTAGCGGTAATTATCGATTTTCTTTTTTTCTCACGAAAACGTGTGAAAAATCGAATTTTTTAAGATTTTGGCCTTAGTATGTATTTTACGACAAAGGTTTATTAATCAAATTTATGAAAATTAAAAGATCTACAACTTTTATTCAAAGCATTTTTCTCTACAGAGCGTAGTTTAGCGTGAAAGAGTGATTTTCCGTATTTTTAAGCCAAACAAGTCGATTTTCATTTTGCGTCTTTCACTCATGATTAACTAAGGTTATGTTTTTGGGTTTAGTGTTTTGTTTATTACTAAATGTTAGTTTATATTGGTCATTTTTGAATTGGCAAGAGAAAGTTATGTGAGTGTTTCACACCAGATTTTTTTTGTTTACAAATTACTATTTTAACGATATACTTCAAATTACTACTTAGATTTTAATAAAATTGTAATTCGGAATTGTAGGTTTGTAATTTACTCTATACAATGACAATACTTTACTTCTTCTATTCTAATATAATAATACTGTACTAATACAACAATGCTATTCTAATAATACAATAATAATAATACAATTTATACTTATGCACTATATAAGTAAATAAGTAAATACACTACACAATGACAATTTTTTTTAACGTCCGACTGTTGTGCAATTACTGCTAATTCAGACGATGAAGGATGAAATGATTTTTTTGTAACGTATAAAAATATATGTGCCTGAATAGGATTCGAACCCAAGACCGCATGATGAGTGGCGAGCACGTTACCAACTACAATAAAAATAAATAAATCTAAATTTTACACAAATACATTGAAATATTTTTGTTAGATCATAGTTTTGTAAGAACTCCATAGTTTTTATCATGAGTAAACAATGTTTCATTGTTTCATTATTTAGGCAAGATAAAGTCATGTGAGTGTTTCAAACCGTATTTTTAGTAAAATATTTTGAAAATTTTAATAAGTGTAGGTAAACAAATACATTTTCAAATTAAAATAATAAAACTTCTTTTTTATAGGGCTACTTTTATAAATTATGCATTACATAAGTTGGTAAAATAATGTAAGGAAAAGTAAAATAGTATTTCTTTAATCTTATAGAAAAAATTGGGAAATGTCTAAAACTATGGAAATCATATTCCCAAACTTTTGTTTTCTATTAGCATATTCCGTGACGCGTTTCCCTGACGGATTTTCCAAATAACTGACCCAAAAAATGGTACGCAGATTGAACTAAGATTGAAGAAAAGTTTTGATTAAACAAAAATCAAAGTTTAAAGGTGTAGAATAGCAATCTATTATACAATATAATATCGTTGATCAAATGACAAGAGTAAAAGTTAATTGTTGGAGTTTCAAAGAAATATATTGAATAATAGTAAATCACAAAACATAAAGATAAATAATTTTCATTTATTATATTAATATTTTATAGCAAGAATTAAATATGAAAACAAAATTTTATAAAAATTATTTAATGCAAACAATAATTCCAGAAGCCAGATAGTTCAACTTAATAAAAGTGAAGCTACTCAAAAACAAATGAATGTATAAATTTTAATAAATAATTTCACTTAAATGAATTTTATAAAAAGAAACTAAGATAACATCAAGATGTAAATGAATTAAGAAACTAAATTAAATATAACAACGATTTGGAAACCAACAAATGGAACTTTTGAAAGAATTACGAAAACTATAAAACATATTGTAACAATGGTCCAGTCCATCATTCGATCCAGGTCAATGGTACACGGTACGTCTCCAAGAACTTCACAAGCTACGTAAATATATAATTAAAAATTTTCATTACATTTGAGCTCATTTTATTAACCATAAATTAATTTAAAATATATTATTATTTCAATTTAAATTCATTAAAAATTAGTAAACCCACCGGGTTGGTCTAGAGGTAAAGTCGTCGCCAAAATCAGCTGTTAAAC